>CAUYSK010042592.1:0-45449 GCA_963575035.1 Avahi laniger | reverse complement strand
TTTTAGTGGAGACGGGGTCTTGCTCTTGCTCAGGCTGGTCTCAAACTCCTGACCTTGAGCGATCCACCCGCCTCGCCTCCACCACGCCCGGCCATGTTTTTAAATTTTTAAAAACCTTTTAAACATCTGCTTTTTTGAAGTCTAGAGCAGCTACCTGAATATGTCTTCTGTCACCAAAGGTGACAAGGTTCCCCTTCAACTTTGCCTAACATTTTCCATTGTTAGAATTTTGTTGAGAGTAACGATTGTTCTAGCTGATGCTCAATGCTGTACATTTAAGGTAAGAACTGGCATTGAAAAAATTTGTGATAATTGACAAGTGAGTTGTTAGATTCTCTGCTGATTAACCTTCCTTATGAATAAAACCTGGATGTGATTCATCTTGATAACACAATATTTCAATTAAAAATAAATCACACATGCTTATTAGAAAAGGGGCATGAAGGAAGAAAAAAGAATCAACCATAGTTTATTTTTTACCTAAAGAAAACCATTGGTTTAAATTTAAATGTTATTTTATTTTTATGTATAAATTTTCAAAAAGTAGTTGTAATAACATTTCAAATACCACTACTATGATATTCTTACTGTTTTGGGTGAGTGGGTCGACTCTTCCTTTTATGTGCTGTCAGGCACTGCAGAGACTAAGGCAGAGTTCTAACCAGTATAGTTCTGAGTGGATGAAAGTTATAGCACATTTCCAATCTCCTTTCTCCTGTTTGGCATTTCTTTATTTTTCTTGAAGTCTCGATTGTCAAGATTATTATGATTCTTATTTTAACTGTCATCAGGATCAGGACTAGGATCAGGCCAGAGAAGGATGTAGGGTGCAAAATCTAAGGGGGGCGCTCACTCTCAGGGTTGCACGAGTGCAGGGTAACTCCTGAGAGTGTCTGCTTAGGTTTTGCGCTCTTAAGTACCTGATTTGCTTCAGCCTAGTCTTAGCCAAGATCTGCCCTGTTTAGAGAAGGGGATTAGCTGGAAAACAGGGCGTGGTGTTAGCATGAACTGATCATGAAATACCAAATGATATGGCATTTTACTTCCTCTAGAATAGACAAAATTTAAAATAACACCAAATGTTTGCAAGGATGTGGAGCAATTGGAACTCTAATATACCACTAGAGAATTGTAAAACTATTTGGCAATTTCTTGTAAATTTAAGCAAACATCTGTCTAAGACACACCAATTCTGCTGCTAAGTATTTATGCAAGAGAAATGAAAATATTCGTTCCCAAAATGTGTCAGCAAAAATGTTTATAGCAGCTTTATTCTTAATATAAAAATTGTGGCATAGTCATACAATAGAATACTACTCAGCAATATAAAATAATAAACTACTAGTACTTACATACATACAACATAGATTCATTTATATTATATATTTAATTCCATTTATATGATGTTCCAGACCAAGTAAATTTAATCTATGGTGATCAAAATCAGAACAATATTTGCCTATGTGGGGTGCAGATTGCCTGGCAGGGGGCACAAGAACACTTTTGGGGAGGAGGGGAGTACTTAACATCTTTATTTGGGTCGTCTTATATGGGTGTATGTATTTCTCTAGATTCACTGAATTGCACATTCAAGATGTATGCATTTCACTCTATGCAAGTTTTATCTCAATTCAAAAAATAAATGGGGAATATGGAGCATTTTTAAGACAAAAGTATTTAATTTCAAAATTTAAGTTATGTTATTATTCTCAGTCAAAAATATATCAAGCCCTAAATGAGCTTTCTTCCTTCATGTTACACTGTCAAGCAAAGAAAGTTATGTTGTTTTTATTTTTAAAATAGGCTGTATCTCTGGAGGATTGACTTTTGAGTCAACATTTGACCTTGAATTTCAGGCAACTTTTAAAAAATACTGAAAACATAATCTATTTATGCAATTTGCGTGTTTTAATAAGATTTCTATTTTCATTTGATCTTGTAAATTTTATAAAAATTATTGCTGTGACTCCGTTCTACCCGTTCCTCCCCAGGTAATTCTGTCTCAGGTTGTTTAAAATGTTATTTTCTCTTTTCTTGCTGTTCATTCTGTGACATTTCCAACATTCTGCTTACTGGAGTAGCAACCTTTATTTCATTTCTCACAATTTGCATATCCTTGACACTTGCAGATTCACTGGTTGGAAAACATCTCAAGTTCCCAGGCTAATTGTGGAATGCTGGTTCACTGAGCAGAGTCCAAGTTCAGTGTAAAAGGGTATGGGATAGGAAGTTCCGAAGAAGGCAAGAATAAAAGCAATCAAGTTCAATTATAGAAAGGATTTTTTTTCCCCCAAACTGGCATTAAGAAAAAAAGAAACAATCTTTTATTTTTTTGTTTTACTAACTTTGTGAGATGTTCCAGGTCTGCCTCTAAGATGCTGGATGATGTTTGACGAGTTTTTAAAATCTTTTCAGCTTTAGTCCCACCTCAAAAATCAGTACAAAAACCCTACCTGTTTAAAAATGTACAGTGTGATGATGAGGATAAGGTAAAACCAAAACATTTGTGAAATCACGTGTTTTAATTTTAAAAGGTTGTAAGCTGGGAGAATAATGGGTGAGTCTTTGCTTTTAGTTTTGGAAGAATTTGAGTCATTAGAACAGTTGGGATTTTTATATCTGGCTGGAAAAGGACTCATTTCTCAGACTGTGTTGGTGACTTCAGGACTTAGAACGTCTAAAGAAAATAATTGTGTCTGATTTGCTAAAGTTATAAACTTAGGATACTATGGGAATCGTTGGAAAGGTCTGTGTTCATGTGGTCTCATTCGTAGAACAGAAAGATTGCTGTGATAAATAGTACTGATTGGATTGATTGGAGCAGTCCCAATTATAATGAACCTTTTTAATATCAGTTTTCTTTCAAATTATCTCATGGCCAGTTTACATGCAAAGATGTGGTAATATAGAATTTTAAAAAAGAAAAGATTTTTCAAGCATCATCAATTCCAATTCCCTAATTTCAAATATGGCTCAGCGAGGTGAAGTTACTTGTTCAGGATTATATAGTTTAGTAGTTACAGAACAATTAAAAATTACTTAGTTGTACTTTTTTTTTTGTATACAACTGAAAAGTGATGGTTATTTCAGTGACTCACTGGAACAGTCGTCACTCTATAATCTTTAATGTCCCTTCTGGTCCTAAGGTTATAAATTTGAATAATATAGAGGGAAAGTGTTTGAATGAAATATTCCTGTGTTTCTATCTGTGTCTTGGAAAGGAAGTCTCAGCAGTGAGTTGAAGAAAAGGTATTTCCGCACCAAAGTGCTTAGAAGATGGCCTGAGAAGAAGTGATGAACAAAAAAAAGAGTTAGAATGAGGATTGAAAGCAGCTGCTCCCTAGAAATAACAATCCTTCTAAGCACATGGGTTTTCAATAACTAATCTCCATGGTAGATTTCTTCCGAATGCAGTGACTATGTGGTAGTTGTGCTTGCGTATTTGCATATGAGAAGTTTGTGATATGACATGATTTTTTTTTTTTTTTGGCCAAGATTGGTAAATACAAATTTGAAAATCACCAACATTTAGTGTGACCAATTGCCTGCTATGGAAGTCATGCATTAGTATATATGGAAATCGGGTATCAATGGAAATTATACATTAGTATTAACTTCACATATTTCTCATATAACTCAATTTCATAATTATGACAAAAAGTCCCTAAAAATGGGACAGCAAACATTGGCACCTTTAATTGCTATGGATTTATGTGTGTAATGGATGTTAAGGAAGGGTGTTACAGTGGACCAACTTGGGATAAGTTATTAAATACTAAGGGTAATGCCTGTTTTGAGTTCAATTCAAGATGAAAAATAGATAATATAATAGAAGAAAACTCCATTATAGAACCATAAAATATTACAGTTGAAAATGACTTTGAAGATAATCTCATACTAATTCCTCACTCTAGGAATGAAAAAACTCAGGCTCAGAGAAAAGAAATGACTTTCCCAAAGTCATATGGTGGCAGAATGTAGATGGAAAGCCAGATCTTTTGCCTTCTGTCCAAGTTTTCTCTTGAGTACGTCATTTGACTTTCCTTGTTCCATTGTTCTGCTCTGATAAATTTTCATGTCTCAGAGTCACTATCCAATAGTACCATCCCTGACCACAGGACGGTACCTGTAAGCCAAGCCAGAGAGAGATTCAGGCAGATTCTAGATTCAGTTAGAAATACCTTCTGTGCTGCTGTCAGGTCCTAGGATTCACAAAATCTAAAACAAAAGGTTTAGTTTGGAAAATGACACTTGGTGAGCATTCCAAATCAGGCCTTGGTTTTGTACCAGGCACTGTAGCATGTACTGAGGATATACTGCTCTCCAAAGTAGCAGGGAAGTCGTATTGACAGTTACAACAACAGGTAAATGCATATTGAAATACAGAGAAGCAGAGTATTAAGAAAGCACTATAGGTAATTCAACTCAGCCAGGAGAGTTTGGAAAATTTTTCTCGGAGGCAAATACACATTCTATGAGTCTCAACCAAGTTAACTAAGTGAGCAGAAGAGACAAAAAGGAAAGTAATTTAGAAAAATACTTCTTTTGCCCTGGGTGGACAAAAATCCACTGTGTCTCAGATTTACTGTCCTTTTGTTCTCCAATTTGAACCTCATTTCTTCACTCTTCAGGACCTCTTTGGTTCCATGCATAGGCACCCATCATCATTTCATAGATTCTTGTCTTTGAAGTGCTTTCAGGGCTTTCTGATACTCAATGTTTCTTTTCCCTTGGACGTGTTTAACTACTTGCTTTCTGGCTCCACGCACTTGCTGTCCATCGCAGCATTGAGGTCCCTACTCAAGAGCCAGCCTGCCCCGGGAGAAGACGAACATATAGGCTAGAGAAATAGGAACCACGTGGTTCATAAAGTCCCTTAGATATCTTGAGAAGTTGCTTAAAGCTTATTCAGAAGTTTATGGGAGCCACTGAAGCCTTTTAATTCCAGGAGAAACATTATTAGATTTTTGCTACATAAAGATCACTCATTGTGGGAAGGATAGATTGGTGGGGTCAAGTCTTATGATAGGAAGAACAAGTCTGAGCCTGTTAGGATTATCCAGACAGAAGTATTGAGGGCCTGAACTAAGGCTGCAATAGTTTGGAGCATAGGAAAGAGGATGGACATTAGATTATTTAGATAGGGTAGTGGGGCCCTAGCGACTGATTATTATGAGAGAATCTTTCAATTTGTTTGATGAGTTCAGAGGGGCCATTTTGTTTCTGTTATTCTTTCATTCTGGGTTAAATAGCATATGATTCATGTTCTAAATTTGGAACTACAGCATAGGTAAAAGAGCTTAGCATATATCTTGGCATATCCTTTGTAAATATTAGTGGTGCAAATGAAAAAGTAGGGGATTCCAATATTCTTATCACATGATTGACTTATTTTGGGAATACTTCCATGTCAAGTCCATTGCATAGAGAAGATTGTCTGGTTTTAAGAAACCACATTCTGTCTTATGAAATTTTTTTAAACAAGTAAATGCAAAATCAGGATTCATCTTTGAGAAATGCTAAACCTACAAAGCTGTTCTAAATTGTCCTTATCTATGTTGTTTTCATGAATAGCTGAGTAGCTTGTTAGAATTGCTTCCCAAGCCTATATGGTAAAGAGGCAGAATGTTTGATTAATACAAGGGAAGTTTATTCTTTTGTCCAAAATAAATGTGGGTATTGACTCAGGTTCTTATTGCTTAGCTCAGTACCTCTACTTCTTGGTCCTATCTATATTTTTTAATTCTTTGAAGCTCTATTCAGAAAAGTTTGATACATGATTTAGAGGAAGCATTTTCACTTGGAAGAGTAGTTTTCAGAATAAAATGCTGGGCTCCTGTAGCTGTCCTGATGTAATTTTTATCATGTTGATAATGGTAAAAGAAGGAGGCTATCCAAAGTCTTTCTAATGGCAATGTTAAAACAGTTTTCCTTTATAGACAAATTATTAAAGGAGAAACATTTATTTTAAAAGATAGTTTTTAGTTCTATAGGCAGTCACATTGCTGAAAACAAAGTTGAAAAAAATTCCTGAGGCACAAAGCCAACTTTGAAAGTGAGAACCTGCCGAGTTTCAACCAAACCCGCTGACAATGCACTGCAGGTGGACACCACATGGGAGGATGAAAAAATGTGATTGTGAAGGTCATGTTGACAGTTCCCTATCCATAATCTATTCCTCTTAAATTTGAGCTGTGCATCTGGTACATATTTCTGTATGTATTTTTACTGCAGAAGCTTAGAGTTCTTTAAGTAGGTCAAGAATATGCTCTGAAACCTCCTGTTGGGGAGAGATGGCAAAGTGGTGTGAGTGGGCTGGCAAATGCCAGTAGCCTTGGGTTACACAGAGCCCTGTTAGAGTATTTCAGGTTGTTTGGGGATCCCTGCAGCTGACAATAGGATCAGTAGGCACTATACTTCAAAACGGACCAAGGATACCCCATTTCCTTAAAAAATCCAAAAAATGTTCTGCTGATGCAGATTCAGTTCAGGACAGGGGTTGAAAACCAAGTCAATGATCCTCTGCTACTATTGCCTATATTATGCTAAAAATAAATAATTTGATAATGGAAGAGCTGAAGACATATAATCAATACCCAGGGCTTACAGTGTAGACTGAAGTCTATGTGAGGGCACATGATTCCCTGTGGTGAGCACAAGTCAGGGTAGGTGTCTTACGCTGCTTAAATCACTTTTCAACAAATGCATCATCTTAATAACTACTCAAAGTATGATTGACATAGATATCTGTCCATGTTATTGTGGGGGAGAAAGGAAAACATCCCCTTTGCCCCTGATGGTTCACTGAAAGATCAACGCACAACAATGAAGATTAATAAGTGAAAGAGATTACAAATTTATTTACCTAGGGGGAGAATCACAGAGCAATGACCCAATATCCCAATGGGGTCCAGACATTTATATACCCTCATTTTAGAGGGAAGGGGGAGATGAGAAATATAGGTAATTCTGTTTAAGGGCAATAAATGGTTTCTAGGGAGGATGAATAGATACTTGGGAGAATGAATGGATGAGGGAAACAGATTAACTTGTAAATGATTCTCTTTGGAAATTAAATGTTAAATTAACCTGACAGACAGGTGTCATCTTTAAAATGGGTTGGTCCAGGTCTGGTTGCATTCTTGATCTTCTTCCCTGCCATATGTTGAGATAACAGGGAGGGGAAGGAAAGGAAATTGTGCTGATGGGTCTGTCTGGTTTTATGCAATAGAGGGAAAGCACTCTCTAAGGCCTGTTGCTCTCTAGGGGCCTTTAATTCAAAATACTCTTTGTTCCAAGGAGTCATATTTCGGGGTGAAATTTTCTGAGCTCTTTCATTATCATTTTTGTAAATGGTGAAGCAGCCTCTTAGGGAGAGCTGCTACTTTTCTTACATTTTCTAGTAGAAGGTGTGGTTTAGACTCTCATGTCAGGGGACATGACTTGGTTCTAGAAAGTGTGACCCAGAGCAAGAATTTGTAGTGGTTCTTCAACTCAGATTGGACAACTGTCTGAATTTCAAGGAATAGTGATTGGATTGTTTCAACAGCTTCAAAGTTCCTTTCCTCATGCTGAGTCCTTTCACCATCCTGCTGACATCATCCAGTTATATAGACGGGGCTCTGCTTTGTGTTAAAATGTGCCATGTGTCTTTTTCTTAATTCATTCATTTATTCCTTCCTTCTTCCCTTCCTTCCTTTCTTTATTTCAAAGGGAATCAGAATATCTTATCCCCAAATATATTTCTTTGACATATTTTGAGATGGCTGCCACAGGGCCAGCAGACAGAAATAACTCTGCAAAGCTGTCTTTTGTCGGGGTAGATTTGCATTTGTAGAGAATCTGTACTGATATAGCCAGACCTTGTCCAGATCTAGGAAAGATAAACTGAGAGTCTGACACCTTTAAAGGTCTGGGAAAAAAAACACCCCCAAACCATTTACCATCTATTCTCTCCGAGGGCTGCTACCTGCAAGGTTTCGTGGACATAACAAGACAACCTTTCCAGCCAAGCCTCTTCCTTTCTCCCTCTCATAACCTGCCTTCCCACTAAAACTTGCTTTTGTCCATCCTGTGAGCATGCATTCTTTCTGTAACTTTAAGATGGTATAAAAACTTCTGCACCCCACTGGGGGGTTGGATCTTCATTCTGAGGGCTTCTGTGTATACATGTTAAATAAATTCGTATGCTTTTTCTCCTATTAATCGATCTGCTGCATGTCAGTGATTTCCGGTGAACTCTAGGCCCCCTCACTTTCCTTTTCTTTTCATTTTTTCCCCTTCCTTTCTTCTTTCTTTCCTTCCTTCCTTCCAAGCTTTCTAAAGTTGTAGTTTAGCATTCTTTTTTTTTTTTTTTTTTGAGACAGAGTCTCATTGTGTTGCCCGGACTAGAGTGCCGTGGCATCAGCCTAGCTCACAGCAACCTCAAACTCCTGGGCTAAAGCGATCCTCCTGCCTCAGCCTCCTGAGTAGCTGGGACTACAGGCATGCGCCACCATGCCCGGCTAATTTTTTCTATATATTTTTAGTTGTCCGATTAATTTCTTTCTATTTTTAGTAGAGACAGGGTCTCGCTCTTGCTCAGGCTGGTTTCGAACTCCTGAGCTCAAACAATCCGTCCGCCTTGGCCTCCCAGAGTGCTAGGATTATAGGCGTGAGCCACTGCCCCCGGCCCTTCACATTCTTAAGAGCTACTGAAGGCTGGCCCAAGTGGCTCACGCCTGGAATCCCAGCACTCTGGGAGACTGAGGTGGGAGGATCACTTGCACTCAGGAGTTCTAGACCAACCTGAGCAAGAGCAAGAACCCGTCTCTACAAAAAATAGAAAAATTAACCAGGCGCAGTGGCACATACCTATAGACCCAGCTGCTCAGGAGGCTGAAGCAGGAGGATCGCTTGAGCCCAGAAGTCTGAGGTTGCTGTGAGCTAGGCTAACGCCATTGCACTCTAGCCCGGCGACAGGATGAGACTCTGTCTCAAGAAAAAAAAAAAAACAGTGACTAACGATTCAAAGGGCTTTTGTTCATGTCTGTTACACCTTTCAATATTTACTGTGTTAAAAATTAAAGCTGAAAAAATTTAACATCTGTTTATTCATTTAAAGTAGCTTCATTTCATGAAGCTTTTATAGCGGCAGCAGAGTCTGGTTTAGTAGGAGACACCTGGATGCTCCTATCTGGACATCATTAGTCAGTTGTGATGTCACATGGTACAGCCTCTGGGAAACTGCTTTACCTCCTGAGGAGAGAGTGAAACACAGTGGGTCAGCATCATTGTGAAAGTAGTTTCTACTCAGGGGTCCCTCGATGGTGCTTGGAGACCCCCCGCTCTGAGACAGCATTCCCTCCGCTTCCCAAGTGAGAACTTGTCAAGATTTGTCCTAAAACTTCACACTTGCATGTTTGATCTGCTTTTCTTTATAACTCTTGCCTTGATTTCTAGAAAGAGATGAATTAGAGGATCCAGAGTTCAATGTTGAATCTCCCCGTCAGGAGGCCGAGAACGGTGCCTGCCCCACACCCTGCTGGTAATTTCCCTGGGTGGGCAGCGGCTCCCTCCCCCAAAACTACTGGGAGCGAGTTCTGTGAGCTGTGGGGGTGTGGTCAGCAGCTGTGTCCTTTTTATTTTAAGTTCAGTGAAACAACCAAATACTGATGCTGACGAAAGGAGGAGGAAAACAGCTGTCAAAGACAGAGTTGAGACACATCACCTGCGGAAGAACTTGGACTACCTCAATAAGATGCACGAGGAGAAAGGTCTTTTCATTCAGAAAACGAGGTGAGCGCTGCGGGGAGGCCCCGGGCTGTTTGTGCCCTGAGGTAGGCAGGAGAGGTCCGTGCTTGTGTCTCCCAGAGACCCTGCAGGGAGGGTCCTGCCAGCTGCCAGCGTCTCCGAGGAGAGGAGCTCAGCAGCGCCCCCGGAGCTGGCGCCCTGGGTTCTCAGCCCCTTCTGAGAGAAAGGATGGAAACACACAGTGCAGCTGCCACCCAGACACCAGCACCCAGAGTTGCCGCCTGTCACCCTGTCCTGTGATTTCTTCGCTGTGTGCGTTTGTGTGTTATGTCTATAGGTTGGGTTTTTTGCTGAATTATTAATGCTTAAAAGCAAATTGCAGACGTGATACTTCATTCTTAAATATGTCAGCGTCTCCTAAAAAACAAAAACATTCTCTTCGTAACCTCAGCACCATTACTTCACCTGGGAAAACTCGCATTTCCCCTGCCTCCCAGGGCACCTCATGTTGCCTGTCCCCTCGTGTCTCCCAGAGGCCCTGCGGAGCCAGTTTCTGGGCTTTGTTCTGCTGTTCTTGTGGTGGTGAGAGCCGCTAGCAGGGGCTGGCCCTGGAACCAGGGTTCCATCCAGGCCCACAGCCCTCGGGGGGTGCCCAGGCCTGTCTGACCTGTTCCGGGTCACTCTTGGGGAGCTGCGTCCCTCCCGCAGCCCCAGCCCTCCCACTGGCGCTCCGTACCTGCTGAACTTGGTTTCTGCAGATCCGTGTGCTCTCCTGGCTCCTGAAAGCACATCACTGCTGAGTGAGGCCACACAGCTGGCCCTGTGGCAGGGTTTTCAGAAAACGATGGGCAAGACCCTGGTCGTGTCCCTTGATTGTGTTGGAGAGCCCCCTAGTCTGGGCGAGTGGAGAATTGAGGGCCCGGCCCTGCCTACCTAGCCCCACTGCCCCTTCGGAGACTGCAGTTTCTGGGAGCCACCATCCAGATTCTTGCTTCCATGTTGCAGAGAGGAGCTGCGAGCCTGTCGCCAGAGGATGGACCTCATTCGCACACAGCAGGCGAGCATGGCAGCCAGGATCGCCTCTGAGAGAGAGGCCAACGATGCGTAGGTGGCCCTCTTGCCCTGGGGGTGGAGGGTGGGCCTCCAAGCCGGATGGTGACCATTTGTGGTCAGGACAGCACGCAAAACACGGACACAAAGCGTCAGGTGGCCACACAGGCCACCAGGACCATAAAGCCAAATGACCACGAGGCCAAGAAGGCTGGGTGGCTGGGTTAGGGAGGAACTCAGGACTGCTTTGCCTTGGGCATCGTCGTGAGGGGGCAGGACGTGGGCACCACACAGGGACACAGGAGCTGCTTGGGGGGTGCTGGGAAGACCTGGCTCCGCACACTGTGGCCCCTGGGAGCCTCACTGCACCCTCCGAGGTTGCAGGGCCCAGCTTAGCCCAGCCCCGAGAAGGGCCCTGCAGCATGTGGGTCCTGGAGCTGCTGGCGCAGCCAGGACAGCACCAGTAGCCTGTGGGGCTGAGATGACCACCAGGTCCCACAGCCCCTGGTTGGGGGGGTCCCTACCACTGGGGCCAGGTCCCAGGGGTAGAGGAGAGGAGCCAGAGCCCATGCAGCTCACACGGCAGCAGCCAGGCGAGCTCTGAGGATGTAGGCCACCTGATTCTGTGGAGCACAGCGGCCAAGGTCTAGAGGTGACCACCACCTCTGGCCAGCTGCTCCAAACCCACTTCCTGCACCCCACGCAGCCAGGTCCTCTGCGCTGTTCTCCTAGCCCAGGCCACCCGCTCCTCCCCACCCCCACCCCAGCCACGCTGCTCTGGCCCTGCCTGCCCAGCGGGACTGGCACGCCTCCTCATCTCAGGCTCTCCCTGCTGAGAGTGGGGAGGCCATGGCAGGCGCCAGGTGGCCATGGGGCTCCCCTCATGAGCTGAGACTGACACCCCGCCCCTGGCCTGTCCCTCCGCTATGCCACAGGGCAGCCGTGGGCCGTCTCCAGGCGGCGTCCAGACGCCTGTGCACAGAGCTGGAGAACGAGAGAGACCTGCAGGCGAAGATCACCTCCATGCTGGCGGAGAGCGAGTGAGTCGGGGCAGGTGGTGGGCGCGGCCCAGGGTGTGGGGGGCGCTCCGAGTGGGAGGACTTAGCTGTCAGGCTGCTCAAAAACTAAAAGTGGACTTGTCAGATGCAACAGTTGAAAGGAGAAGGCTTCATGTTTCTGAAGGTTTTCAGTTTCTCCAGATTTACTGCGTTCTTAGGAACTATAAAGTTGGTGCTTCCATAGAACAACCAGCACCATTTTTAAAAGGTGCTTTCGAATTTTTCTGGAAGCCTCCATTGGGAAACAGCTGCACTGTTCTAAATACCGTCGGAGTTTGGCTTGTACGTTGGAATTGGCTCTGGGGAGTTTGGGCAAGAAGGGGCTTAGGAAGGGACATAAATCGTTCACGAGGTGACGGAGAAGACGCCCACGCCACTCAGCCCCTCGGCCCCAGAAGCTCTGCGCACTGTTCCCACGGACACCGGGCTGGGCAGGAAGGCTCTGCGGCTACTGCCCTGTCCCACCAGGTATCTTACGCCCTCCCCGCGGTCGTGTCTCTGACTTTCTCTGCCGTAGCTGAGTCACCACCTGTGCTAGTAGCTGGTGACCAGTGGCCTAAAGTACAGAGCCGACTGCCATGGCACAGCCTGCATGAACAAGTGGGGGACACCGAGTCTGCGCCACAGCCAGGAGGACGGGTCCTCACGTCACCTTGTGACAGCAGCTGGCGTGTGCGTCTTGTCTCACCGCTCCCCGCACCTGAGCTGGGCAGGGGCTTTGCCAGGCCCATAAGGCCCTGGCGGACCCGTCCTTATTGGGTTGCTGTGACCGTCCATTTATGTCTTTAAAAAACTTTTTTTAAAAAACAATTCTAAACTTACAGAAGGGTTGCAAAATGGCACAAAATGCCAGTCTCCCCTCAGCCCCAGCACCCTGGTGACATCCCTGAAGCAAGAGGCCCGTTAGGGGTGTCTGGTTCTCCCCTCAGCCCCCCACGACAGTTGTCACTGGCATGACGCTCAGGTTGTCTCTGACATGTTCTGGTGATGATGGCATCCTCGCGGCAGCGCCAGCCTTCCTCATGCAGAGTGACCTCCTCCCCATGGGGGAGCTGTTGCTGTCCTGGCTGCGGTGTTGGCAGCTCTTGGTGTTTCTCATCCAGACTAGTTACCGTGGTGGCGGTCACCAAGGGCAACTTCCTGATTCCATCATTCCTTGTGTCTTAGCTTTCTACCCTAAGAACTTCCCTTCTCCACGTTGATGTCCTTATTTATTTATCAGTGTAGACTCTGGTTTCTGTTTCACTGCTATCGTTATTTATTACTTACGAACCTGGGAGTGGGAGCTCCTCCAAGCTGGCCCCGTGTCCTATGGACGTGTCCCCGTCATCTCTGAGCACTTTCTTCTTTCCTGCTGCGGCCCTGGACATGCCAGAGCTGGATGGTGCCCACTGTTCACTGACTTCTGCCACTGGGAGTGGCAGCTCCAGGGCCCCAGGCTCCCCGGCTCCTTCCCTGCCGGCGCCCAGTAGAACAGCACGGCTCATTCGTGGTCTCTTGATCAGGCAGCACAGGAGCATGAAACGTCGGTGCAGCTTCGCCAGCCAGTGCAGTGAGATTGCCGCGGGTTCTCCCTTCAAACCCTCCTACCCTGGGAACTGAGCCTCCTTAAACAGCAGCACCCCCATAGAGGGTTGGAAACAGAGCTTCTGTGGCTGTGTCATGAGATGTGATGCAGAGGGTGCCGTTCCCCTGCATCCGGCTGTGAGACACGCAGCGCAACACTGGCCCTGCTGGGACATAAGCCACATCTGTGTGGGACAGTACCCTAACCCCACAAAGCATGTCTCCCCACTGTCACAATACCGTGTGTTATCTGTTGCTGTGTAACAAGTTACCCCAGAACTTGGCCACTTAACACAACAATCATTTATGATCCCACATCTTGGGTGGGGAAGCCAGGAGCGGCTCCGCTGGGTGCCGTCCACGTGTTGGCCACGCTGGGACCACAGGGAGCTCAACTGGGCTGGAGGCCCTCCCCCCACGCTCACTCCCTTGGCCGCTGGCTGAGGCTTTGGTTGTCGGTGACATGGGCCCCTCCCTGGGGCTGGTCACAATGAGTCAGCTAACTCTCCCTGAGGGCGTGTCCCAGGTGAGACAGAAACACCAGTCCTTGTCCTCCAGCCCTGATGTGCGTGGGAGATTGCTCAAGGCACAGACACCGGGGGCTTTTGGGGGCATCTTGGAGACCGGCCACTGCACATGCGGCCTCATACGGGCCGCTGCTCCAGCGAGACCAGCCGCCTGCATGGGAGGCACTTGGTGATCCCAGTAGACTCTGTGTTTCCCGCCACGTCTGCTGAGAAACTTCCCTGCTCGGAGGCCACGCTGGATGGGCCCCAGTGGCAGGGAAAGGGACCCGCACCCAGGCAGGGTGTTCCCAGGACAGGAGCCGCTCTCCCGCTGCAGGGGAGACTGGGCAGCGCTGGAAGACGTGGTGCCCAAGTGGGGCTGAGAGAGCCCATGGGGCTGGTGTGTGCAGTGGGAGCTTTCGGGCATCCGAATTTACGACCCGGTGGTTTAGATACATCTGCTCGTTCATCCGCTCAACAGTGAGCACCCACTGTATGCCAGACCCTCCTCTAAGCACTTAGGATTTGTCACTGAGCAAGACAGTGCAGAACGCTACCCGGTGGAGCCGCGGTGCGCTGGTCCTGCGGCTGCTGCTCTCCTACACCCAGGCTCAGCACGGACAGGAGGGGGCTCCAGGCGCCGGCCAGGCGCCAGGACCTGCTGGATGGTGGCTGCTGTCTGTCACCACAGACCTGGTGGCGCAACGCAACACAGACTTACAGTCTGATGGTTCCGGAGGTCAGAAGCCTGACCCGGGCCCCAGGGGGCTGAAGATGAAGCGTGGACAGGGCCACATTCCTTCCTGGAGGCCTGGGGCCGCCTGTGCTTCTGGCCCCTTCCCTCATTGCCAAAGCCATTGTATCTCTCTGGTTCTTCAGATGAAGGAGACTTGGTGGGACATAGGTGGGAGCCCGCCTGTGTCAGTCCCAGGGACCCCAAAATCGATAGCCTCTGCCTGCCCACACCGAGCACACCGACCTGCTGCCCACACAGGACCACCCGGCTCCCTCTGAGGCGGAGCCCCCCCCCCAGGATCCCACCATCCCAGCATAGCAGGGAACCCTGCAAAGACAGTGTCTCCCACCCACGTGGTGGCTTGTTTCAGAGTGCCAACACCGCACTTGCGAAGGGCACGGGTCTCCTCACCACAGCCATGAGGAAGGGTGTGTCCCCTGCACCTGGTAGAACCTTCCCAACGTGTAATCTCTGCAAATATTTGGATTCCTTCTCCGACGTGATACCAGGGAATTTCTGGCCTCTTGGCTTTCAGCAACGCAGCTCTCTCCTGAGCCCAGGCTCTTCAACCAGCTGAGCCACTCTCGGCACGCGGTCAGCGCATCCCCGTCAGCACACTGGCTGGTGTGGGACCCTCCTCCCTTCCGGCCAGACTTTGGCGAAGGCCCCGAGCGTGCTGGCATCTGCCGGCATCTGGCAGTGGGCACGGTGGGGAGGGCAAGAGGAGAAACCACAGCCCTTGGGGCAGCAGGGCTGGGCCTCCGAGCAACTCAGGGGCCGGGCAGGGAAAAGCGGCTTCCACTGTCAACGGATTTGGGTTCGTAGTTCACAGACGTGTCCAAATCCACGCAAACAACCCCACTCCTGCTCCCAGAGCCCCATTCCTCCGTGGCCGGCCACTGCTGTGGTCTGGGTGCTGCTGTCCCTCCCCCACGCTGGCATCAGTGCCTCATGAGGGGCTGGAGGCCACAAGGTTGTCTTTTCTGCCCCCCATTTCCCCTCACTCCTCCGTGAGGACACAGAGGAGGCACCGTCTAAAAGGAGCAGCTTTTCTCCAGACGTGAAATCTGCCGGTGCCCTGATCTGGGACTTCCCAGCCTCCGGAACTATGCGAGATAAATTTCTGTTGTTTATAAATTGTTCATTCTCCGGTATTTTGTTGTAGCAGCAGGAACAGACTGAGACAGCATCCTGCTTTTTTACAAATAAGGGACCTGAAAGCTGTTAACTCAAATTGTCATTTGACCACTGGGAAGATCTCAGAATGAGGAGAAGCAGTAGTCCAATAAATGACAGAGTTTTCCAGAACTGGTGATTCAGGACTCTCATGATGAGCAGGAAGAACAGAAATACCCCAGGTGAGGGCTGGCCTGGAGGCAGACGGACTCGGAGAGATGGAAATGCCACATGTCGGGGGAAGGTCAGATGCTTCCCGTTATAGATGATCCAAGTGACCCACCGTCATTAAAAAAGAGTCAGTTATTTAAAATTACCCCGAAAAAGAATATAGTGCACCCAACCTTTCAAATAAACTGGTATAAGCTTAACACCAAAACCAAGAGGACAATATAAGGAAGGAAAAGTATGGCCCAATCTCAGGAAATAAACAGAAATCCTAAATAAAACATTAAAAATTGAAACTGGCCAGGGGTGGTGGCACTTGCCTGTGGTCCCAGCTACTTGGGAGGCTGAGGCAGGAGGATCACTTGAGGCCCAGAGTTGGAGGCTGCAGTGACTGTGATCTCGCCACTGCACTCCAGCCAGGTGACACAGCAAGATGTCATCTCAAAATGGATAAAAATCAAAACCCGGCCCCGAGTCAGACAAACATGCACGCACATACCCTGTGCCAAGCTGGGTTTCTGTGCCTAAGGATCCCAGACAGGCTAAACATGATGAGCCCTGATCACAGACACGCTGAAAGAGAAACAGCCACAACATGAGATCCTGACTCCTTAAAGACAGCACGGCAGACTGTGTTCAGGGAGGGCCAGGTACAGCCCCCGCCGCAGCGGCTTCATAGCCGCACAGAGAGAACCATGTCTATGATTTGTTAAAAAAAACTTTTGAGGGAGGCCGGGGGCGCGGTGGCTCACGCCTGTAATCCTAGCACTCTGGGAGGCCGAGGCAGGTGGATCACTCAAGGTCAGGAGTTCGAGACCAGCCTGAGCAAGAGCGAAACCCCGTCTCTACTAAAAATAGAAGGAAATTTGCTGGACAACTAAAAATATATAGAAAAAATTAGCTGGGCACGGTGACGCATGCCTGGAGTCCCAGCTACTCGGGAGGCTGAGGCTGGAGGATCACTTGAGCCCAGGAGTTTGAGGTTGCTGTGAGCTAGGTTGACGCCACGGCACTCACTCTAGCCCGGGCAACAGAGTGAGACTCTGTCTCAAAAAAAGAAAAAAAAAAACTTTGAGAGAAATTTTCTTAACGTGGTTGAGAGTGCTGACTGAAGACCCGCCACGAATGTCGCGCCGACTGCATGGCAGGCAAATCTGCCGCTAGAGCTCCTCCGCCCCACCTGGTCCCTGCATTCCGACCCTTATGTGGCGGCTCTGACTAGTCTGGGCCTTCGGTCAAGCGCTGGGTGTCTCCAGGCTGGCGCATCTTGTCGCTCCGTCTGGCCCCGCTGTCCAAGCACGTCCACTGTCCGGTTGCCCCGAATCCTCACCTGACTGTTGGGGGAAAGGACACCGTGGTGCACCTAAAGACGGAGGTCGGCGTCCTCGGGAGGAGCATTCTCTGCCAGACCCGCCTGCTGCGTACACAGACCCCTCCCAGCGGAGAGTTAACCGGCGCCACTGCAGACCCCTCACAGGCTCACAGTCGAGCGCGCAGTCTCAGGCAGGCCTCTAGTCGCCAGCGAAAGGGCAGACTTGGCCTGGGCAGGGCTGACTGTCACCATATACCGGAACCCCTCCCCAAGCACTTGTGAAGACTAAGTGGTGGTCTTGGGATCAGTTAATCAGCTAAGTGACCTTCTTCAACAGAGGACACAGTCCCACCATCTCTTCCTGAACGCCCTCCTCAGGCCAGAAGGGCCCATGCGGGCCCACCACAGCCGTCCTACCTGGCACTTGGCACCGGGGGTGCCCACGGGCATGCGGGGTGCATAGGGCCAGGTTCTAGCAGGGCTGGTGATCTCCCTACAAGTGGATGCGGGCCAGGGCAGACCTCTGCCTCTGGGCAACTCTGGGGCAAGGGGGCTGCTTGTAGGAGGGGCTGCCCCCTCGGTGGTGTCCAGGGTCTGCCTGGAGTATTTGTCCGAGCACCGTGCCCAGATGTCCCCGTGAAGGATGTGCAGCCCCAGGTCTCCCGCCCCACTGCTGCCATAAACCAGAGGCTTCCTGTTTGCAAGGAATGCCGTGTGGCACGTCGAGCTACAGCAGGGGCAGCTGGAGGACTTCCGGAAGTCTAACCAAGAGGAGACAGAGGCTGCTGGGAGGTACTGCCAGGTGCATGCCGCGCAGCAGCTCTGCAGGGAGAAGGCAGCCGTGGAGAAGGCGGAGAGGAACCGGCTGCTGAGGGTGCGGTAAGTGCCCAGGAGGGCTGGCTCCTGCCACCCTCTGTTCCTCAGCCTGGGGCCCCAACCTCTGCTGGCTCTTCTGCCTGCGGCCCTGCCCACAGCTCCCTCCAGGGCCTTCCCAGTCCCCCCGCCCGCCCTCCCCAGCTAGGGTGTTCTGGGGCTCCACGCCCACCCGGCTGCCCCTCAGCCCTAAGTGCTTAGGCCCGGGGCTCACTCGTCCCCCCGCCCTGCCCTCAGCCCTGCCCTGAGCCCCTTCCCACCTTCCGGGCCCCCAGCTCCTTCCTGTGTCACCCCGTGAGTCCCTCTGTCCAGTTGCCCAGGCCAGGAACCAGGTCCTCCCGACGCCTCCCCACTCCACACCCCGTCCATCCCATTGCCAGATCTCCGCTGCTTCCTGGGGGATCCCGGCCCTAGCTGTGGACGCCATGAGTCCTGGTCCCTGCTTTCATCCCTGCCTGCAGCACGGCCGCCCCAGCCCCTTCCCCTCCCACACCCCCGCCAGGCTGCGTTGTGCCTGGGCCTGGTGGCTCTGCTTTGACATGTGTGGCCTGCGGTGCTGCTCTGGCCATGCTCCTCATGCTTCGCCTGACGGAGCCTGCGCAGGATGACACCGCGGGCGGCAGCCGCCCAGAGAGCACGTGCAGGCGCGAGGCCGCATTTCTGCTCTCACTGCCCGTCTCGCGGCAGGAAGTCCCTGCTCATCCAGCAGGGACACGGACTCAGGCAGCAGAAGCTGGCGGAAGACATCCAGAAGAATCACAGGACCGCAGTGAAGTTCCTCAAGGCCTCCCTGGGAAGGTAGCGCTTTCCCTCCCAGGACCTTCTCCGGTCTGAGCCCCTGAGGACAAACCTACGAATATGGGTCATTTGCTTTTGTTTTGAAATTCCCCGATTTCATTGTCATCACCTTGTCATCAAAACCCAATAAATCTGTGTTTTTAGTCCGGAGTTGCCGTCTGTGTTCAGAAGAGACTGTGAGGTACAGTCTCGACAGAGACTCTGAACTAGAGGAAAACACATGTCCAGCAGCCTGTCCCTATACGGTGACCTGCAGCTGTGGTGCTTTTCCTCTTCACCTTTGAACCGTCACCTTTCATTGTCCCCTTGGTGGGACACTGGAAGCTCCTGTGATGACACCCCCCATAGCCCCTGGTTTCACTGGTTAAAAATGTGCCTGCACCCAGGGTTCGAGAGCAAGAGAAGCAGGAGGAGGCGGCGTCCCGCGAGCACATGAGGAGACGCATGGATGCGGTGCTCGCACTGAAGAGCAGCATCGCTGCGAACCGGGTAGGCAGGGGCGGCCTCCCCTGTGTCCCACCCTGCAGGGGGTCTGCCGGGCGGGGGGGGGCTGCTCCCAGGAGCGAGCCCTGCGCTGGGCTCGCTGCCCAGGGCCCACTCGCCCACTCGGGAGCTCCCTATAAGCTTCCTGAGCGTCTGCCACGGGTTCTGTGCCCAGCCCTGTTCTCATGAGGCCTGGTCTTGTGGCAGGCACAGGGACAGCCCGATGAGGCGCACAGGGGACCAGGGCACCCACCTCCACAAGGCCACGCGCCGGGGCCAGGGTTGGGGTCTTGGGCCGGGAGAGTGGAGGGGAAGTGGGGGCCAGCGGCGCGCAGCTATCCCTGCAGAGAGAGCCCGTGGGGCCCAGCGAAGGTGAGGAGGGACGGGCTGTGCAGAGTTGTGTGACACGTACAAACTGCCCAGCACCAGACCCACAGGCGTTGGCACCGGCTTGATGACACCTGTTCAAAGGAAAGGCCCCGTGTGTACGTGCGTGCTCCTGCATTGAGTGTGTGCACACGTGTGCATGTGTGCACGTACATGCCATGTGCCAACGCTGTCACCTCTGTGTTTCCTATTTCCAAGGAAACGCTGCGGAAGTTCCAAACGTGGAGCCGGGCCAAGGGGCAGCTGGCAGAGCGGAGGGCCCAGGCCGAGAAGGAGGCGATTCTGGCCCAGGGTGGAGACGCCTTCAAACACCTTTTCCATCAGCGCCGGCACCAGGAGCTGGAGGCCCAGACGCGGTGAGGGGTGGGCAGGTGTAGGGAGCAAGGGGACCCCCACACCCAGCACAGCTACTGTCTCTCCCTGGGCCCCACCTCGGGACAGCCCCGAGGCCGCAGCACCAGGAAGCCGGCTAAGAGGTCAAGCAAGGAATGAGCAAAGGAAGTGTCCGGGTGGTACCAAGTTCTCTGGGGTACCTCGAAAATGTCACCAGGCCAGGCCCTGTTTTCCTGGAGACCTGGTCGGCAGCTCTGGGTGGGCCTAGAAAGAGCCCACCAGCCCCTCCTCCTGAGAAGCCAGGGCAGGGCTGGGGGCTCTCCAGAAGGTAAAGTGCCAGGGCCTGGACCCCATTCCCGCATCCCACACCCACCTCTCAGGGCCGGGTTTCCAGCTAGCTGACTTCCAGCCTCATTTCTGGCCTTTCTCAGCCTTGCACATGATGCACCAGGAACTTCTGTGTAAACTGTCCTTGGTGCCTTTATATGAAGAAGGGCCTGTCCCTTTCTCCCCAGACCCTGACCCTGGCCAGTTCCTGCTTAGGTCCCTGCCCCGGCGTGGGCTCCTGGTTCTCTCACCAGGGGCGGCGTGCTCCTCCAGGCGTCCCAGAGCCCTGAGTGACCCCCTGAGTCATAATCGGGGTTCTGCCGCCCATTTGCAGCTGACCTTGGGAGGGGTCCTGGGGGCAGCTCCACCCACCTGCGCACCCCTTAGTCTGGCGCGGGTCTGGCACTCAGGGCCTTCGAGGAGGAGCAGAGGCTCAGAAAGCAGGAGATTGTCGGCCGGATTTTGAAAGAGGAAGCTGAGGAGGGACATAGGAAGAAGCGGCTTCCCCCCAGCACCACCGCGGGCCGGTGGACCCTGAGAGACAAGACTTGGAGCTACGTGTCCGACTTTTGCGAAGGGAAGACCACAGCCCTGGCCACCTCTTACCTGCCGGTGAGCAAACGCCCTCCTCTAGGTGGGCTCCAGCTGCCTGAGAGCGCAGCCGCAAAGGGCCTCAGGGCGCAGGTGTGGGGAGGGAAGGTCCTGTGGGAACCTCAGCGCCACAGCCACCCGCAGGGCAGTGCCACCAAGCTCTCTGCAGCCACAGGCGGAGGCCACACAGCCCGGGAGCAAGAGAAGGGAACTCCCCGTGGGGGTCTCCACACGCAGGGGCACCCACAGCCTTTGCGGTCCTGGAGCACCCCCAGCGCCGTGTCACCTTAGCGGTGCCAGCTCCAAGACTGGGGAGCCTCCACCTATCCCCAGACGCAGAGCAGGGCCGCCACATGGGATGAGGTCGTCACCTCACTGCAAAGTAGTCTCGATGTCACCCTGAAGATGGCAGCTTTCCTCTCACCTTCTCACCCCTGTTCATTCATTCATTCATTCATTCACGCCAAGGGCCTGCTCAGTGCTGGCTGCCGTGTAGGTGGCTGTCCTCAGCTGGGGGGATTTATTTCTAGTTTCCTTGGGTGTAGGGGAGGGATGGCGGCCCCCGCCTGAGCCCAGCACGGTCCTGCAGCCTCTGCCCTTGTGTGCCACAAAATGTGAAGGTCAAGGTCACCGGCTCCAGCAAACGCCCTGCCAGTAAAGCCCCTGCCCGGCTGCCAGGAGGGACCTCTGCCCACCCCCCACTCCTTGCCAGGGCCCATCTCACCACGGCCACCCCCCACCTCTCTCCTCACACCTGTCTGCTTCGCTGGGGTGCATCCCACGTGGGCAGCGACTCACCTCTGTCTCCATCCGGCTTCTGCTGTCCCTTGCCCACTTCCCCCACAGGCCCCAAGCCGGCTCTAGGGAAACTCTCACAGCCGTCCTCCCGGGGTTAGCGCGGGGGCTCTTCTGGGCAGAAAAGATGGGCACTAAGGGTCAGAGGCCAGGGCAGTCATCTATAAATTAGAATATTTTCCAATAGAAGGGAATATTGTGTACTTTTCTGAGCATTATGTAAAAATATTGAATAAAGTATGTAAACACTTATATTTTAAGTGGAAAAAGTCACAAGACAGTGTTAGAACAAAGGACCTGGAGCACAACGTCACCGGCCCTATGGGGTTGGGATGATTCTTCCCGCTCGTCTGTGTAGCCCCATGTTCTGTAATGGACGCATCTTAGCCGTGTTCCTCTCCCTGCCCACAGGAGGACAGCGCTGAGCACCCTGAGCCCTCTCGGCTGGTGAGAGCCGTCTCCATTGAGTCCGTTCACGGGGACCCTGGGACCGACTTTGAGGAGGAAACTTTAGCAGAGCCGGAAATCTCTGGGCTCTGGAACGAAGACCATAAGCCATACCAGGTGCCGGCTTCCGCTCTTTGAGACCCTTGCAGCCGGACCCCCCTCCCCCTGGCTGCATCTTCTCACAGGCACTGCAGGTCCCCACACCTACCCCTGTGGGCCGGTCTCCGGCCACCCACTTTGAACGCCTCAGCCCAGCCACCGCTTTGCAGAGCTGTGACTTCCCCTGGTGTGGCTTGGTCCCCTGCAAGGCACAGAATGCCTCAAAAGATGATTCCGAGTTACTCTGCTTACTGTCAGGGAAGCATACTTCCAGAAAAAGGCAAGAGCTCAAACTTCCTTTGACAGCTTTTTTTTTTTTTTTTTTTTGAGACAAGAGTCTTTCTCTGTAGCCTAGGCTAGAGTGCCGTGACGTCAGCCTAGCTCACAGCAACCTCAAACTCCTGAGCTCAAGCAATCCTCCTGCCTCAGCCTCCCGAGTAGCTGGGACTACAGGCATGTGCCACCCACCATGCCCAGCTAATTTTTTTGTATATATATTTTTAGTTGTCCAGATCATTTTTTTCTGTTTTTTTTAGTAGAGATGGGATCTCGCTCTTGCTCAGGCTGGTCTTGAACTCCTGACCTTGAGTGATCCACCCACCTCGGCCTCCCAGAGTGCTAGAATTACAGGCGTGAGCCACCGGGCCCGGCCCCTTGGACAGCTTTTTAAAGACACGTGGCCTGGGCAGAGCACTGGTCTTCTGGGGGCAGCAGGGACTTAGTCACAGCAGGAGAGGCCCCAGCTATGGCTGCCCCACCCGTGGGGCATCAGCTGCTCCTCTGTTCCTGTGAAGCCCGTCATGGCTGCTGTCAGGGAAAGCTGTTGGCTCTGCTGGTTCTGGGGACTTCGAACAAGATAGGCAGGGCCGAGCCAGCCACTCCCACCCTCTGGGCGCAGCGGAGAGGATGGTGGAGCCGGACAGAGGAGGGTCTCCGGGTGGCACCACCCTGGGGCAGCAGGGAGGAGCCTGCTCAGTGGCTGGCCCCAGGCGGACCCCACACAGCCTCGGGGGGAGATTCAGGACCGGCTCTGACTACGGCTCTGCCAGTCGCCCGCATCGGCATGTGCGGCGCTGTTCACCCTGGCAGAGCTTTCTTTGTGCCGAGACTGCTCCTCAAGGAAATTGCTTCTGTAGGATTTCTAAACACTTCCTCTTGCCCTCTGCCATTCTCCCAGAACGCTGCCTGGATCCTGGCTGTTTCTGCTTTTCTTCCTTTCATTTTTTCCCGTTTCTGAAATGAAGATGCCCTGCCTTGCCAGTGAACCAGAAACCCCATCCAGCCATTCTAAGTAACTCTGGGAAGTGGTGCCCTGCCCTTCTCTGTGGGCAGCATGGGTTTTGGCCATGTACTCTGCCCGCCGCTGTCACTGCCCAGCTGCGTTAGTGACCCCACAGAGCCGGGACCCACCCACTGGGCTTTGCTCTAACAGGCGTGGGGCTCTGTCCTTGTGAACAGGTGCCTGAGGAAGACATGGACAGAAAGCCAGTGGGCGGGACAAAGATGGATAAGGACATCCTGGCCCGCACCACGGAACGACTGCGGAGCAGCCCGGCCCACAGACAGGTGGCCTCCGGGCACGAGTTCAAAGGCCGCCCCTTCAACAGCAAGCCGGAGATCATCCACTTCAAGGTGAGCCTGCCACGTGGCTGCACCGCGAAGGAGCTTCTCACCCTGTCCTGCCCTTGGTGCCTTTTCTTTTAACCCTGGGGAAACCCAGAGGCTTCTCCAGGAATGGCCCCAGGTGCTGTCCTCTACCGGGAGGAGGCAAGTGTGAGAGGAGGAGGCTCCATTTCCGTGGAGGGTAGGCCGGCAGCCTGCGAGCCCCGCCTCCTGGGGAGGAGGTGAGGGACAGCCACCGGCCACTGACAGGCAGATTCCATCTTCACCCAAGGTGACCCCCTTTGGGTCCACCCCCAACAACCTGCTGCCTGACCTCAGCAGGGGCAGCACAGGGACCAGGAGGCTAAGGGCGGTGCGCACTGGCTGCATCTGCCCGACTGTGCAGGAGGGGCTATCTCAGGGCACCCGTGGTCCCGCCCTCTCTCTGATCCGTCGGATGAGCCGGGCGCCAGCCCTGGAACCTGCCTGGTTAGCGCCTTCGCTTCTTGTGCTTACCCCTCTGGGCCCAGCAAAGCCCTCGTTCTGCCAACGGTGGTGAAGCCTCTTACAGGACTGGCGCCTCTACGCCCTGGAGGGCCCTTCTCAATTCAGGGGGAGCCCTCAGGATCTGCCCTGGGGAACCCTCACCGGGTGCTCTCGAGCAGTCGCCGGAGGAAAGATGCCCGAGTGCCCCCGACCTGAAGCTGCTGCTTCTGACCTTCCTAGGACTTTGATGTGGGCAAGGTGTACAAGAAGAAGATCACGCTGATAAATGCCACCTACACCATTAACTACTGCAAGCTGGTGGGCGTGGAGGAGCACCTGCGGGACTTCATCCGCGCTGAGTAAGAGGCGGCAGACGCGGGGCTGCGAGGCCGGGCGTGGGGGCGTCCAGAGCCTTTGTGCTCAACACTGATTCAGGTCGGTCTGGGCATAAACCCTCAGGCCACGTTTCCATGAAGATGGGCCCAAGTTGCTCCTCTGCTCAGCCCGTTGTCCTGACACTGGTGGGGGCGTTCACTTGGCCACCACCTTTCCCTCCTGGTCACTATGCTTTGAGGCTGACCGTTCCGGCAGGTCTTCCCTGGCAACTCCGGTGCCGTCTCCACGTGCAGTTAAAGCCGCCTTTAGTGCATAACTCTGTCCTTCAGCCAAGTATTTAAATTTGAACTTTGCTCCAGTGTTTCCATTGTCTTCTGAGCCTCTGCGTGTGTTGGGTCCTCTTGGCTGCCTTTGATTCTGTCATTTTCCTTCCCGTGCCCTCTAATGCTTCTCTTCTGTTTTCTTTTTTCCCTCATTTTTCTCAAGATGAACTTTTTGGGTTTTTTTCTGCAGTGTTACTCTCTTCTTCTGCTCCTTAGCATCTTGCCTCATATTTAGAAAGTTTTGCTTTTCTTTTCCACGTCCTTCCTGGTTTCTGCCAATCTTGGACAGGCTGTGGTGCCAGGATGCTCTCAGGTTCTCGGTCTGGGAGCATGTGGCTCAGTCTCCAGGGGGGCAGCTGGGCAGGACCCTACCTCCCCCCGCTGACACGAGGGTGCCATCTGGAGGCTGCTGTCCTGGGCGTGTGCCTGCTGATGGCCTCTTCCGCAGCTGACACTGACCCAGGGGGCTCTGCAGCACTCAAGATGCACTGTCTCTTTTGGGAGCCAAGTGTGGGTCCACCGTGAGATCTTTTCCACTCTCTCGTCCCAGCAGTTTCTCCTGATCTTTGTAACTCTCTGCAGAGGTACATGTGGAGAGAGCGTTCCTGGAAACTGGTGTTTATTCCCCTTATAATTAATTCAGAGTCCGAGGCCCTGTGCAAGGCCTACTGACAGCACACTCGTGTTCTTGTTGGCCCACGTCGGTTCTGGAGGGTGTAGGCAGAGGCCTGGATCAGGTGGTGGCTGGTGCCTCAGCGGCCCTGAGTTCAGCACCCGCCCCACACTGAGATTAGGGTTTGTTGTTGACAGTCGCTTTCTCCCGGATGTTGAGGACATGCTGCCTCTGTCTTCTGGTTTCTGTTATTGCCGGGCGGGGGGACTTTTAGTCCAGCTGTCATTTTTGTAGCTTTCCGTCTGGTCGCTCTGAGATCCTCTCCTCCCCAGCGTCCTGCAGCTGCAGTGCAGCGTGTCTGGCGTGCGTGACTTTTCTTAGAACCCTTTCTCAGATCTGAAGACTCAGATCTTGGAACAATTTTGGAAATTTCTCCCACTCCGTGGCTTCGCCCTCCTGTCCTCCCACGTGAAACCTTCCCACTGTGCTCCCGTCCAGACACCTGTTCCAAATTTCCCATCCTCCATCCCGCTCTGGAACTGGATTCTGGGGGCTACGCGGTCCACCACTGTCTCTGAGGCTATATCTGATCAACCGCTGAAACTGCTGACTAAGTTTCTCATTCAGCTGCCAAATTTCTCATTTCTAAAAATTCCAAGTTCCTTTTCAGATGAGTTGCATTTCTTGACAGTGTCTGGTGCCGTTGTCGTGTCTGTAGTTCTCTATTTATGTCTATTTATCTCTATTTATGCACCATCAGAGTGGTGCATCTTTTAGTCTCCACTCAACACGTCTGTTGTCTGAGTTCCTGGGGTCGGCCCTGCCCTGTGCCGTGTCAGTTTGTACATGTCACACGTTTCTCACTCTTGGATTCTACTCCCACTGCGCGGGCTCCACACCTGGGGCTTCTGTGCTGTCCAGCAGCAAACGTTTCCCTCTCGGGGAAGTTTTGGACTGGCTTCTGCTGGTGCCACGGGGACATTGCCAGCCAGGGACAAATTTTTATATTAAATCTTTTTTTTTCTTTTTTTTTTTTTTTGAGACAGAGTCTCACTGTGTTGCCCGGGCTAGAGTACTGTGGCGTCATCCTAGCTCACAGCAACCTCAAACTCCTGGGCTCAAGTGATCCTTCTGCCTCAGCCTCCCTGTAGCCGAGACTACAGGCATGTGCCACCATGCCCGGCTAATTTTTTCTATATGTTTTTAGTTGTCCGATTAATTTCTTTCTATGTTTAGTAGAGATGGGGTCTCACTCTTGCTCAGGCTGGTTTCGAACTCCTGAGCTCAAGCAATCCACCCGCCTTGGCCTCCCAGAGTGCTAGGATTACAGGCGTGAGCCACTGCGCCTGGCCTATATTAAATCTTTACCTCACACCCTAAACCAGGCATGTGTACAGAAAAGCCGTGTGAGAACAGACCTGGCGCGGGGTCTCTGGGAGGCTCCTTCCCTTATGCAGGGTCCAGGCCATGGAAGACCCACCCCCGTGAGCCTCCCCGTGCAGCTGGGACCATTTTTCTGGTTCTTTCCCTGAAATAGGGCTGCCCAGCCCAGCTGGGCAGGCTCCAGTCCCCGCTCCCATCCTGGGCCTCCCCACGGCCTCATCCCACACTGTATTAAAACCCTAGACCCTCGGTCCCAGGCTGCCCCTCACCCTGTGGCACCCCGTTTCCTCTGGAGCTGGCCCGGAGGGCCTTCCCTCATCAACCCCTCCCTCCGTCCCTCACGTGCAAACCTTCCTGGGGTGTCCCCCACCCACTGGGCACAGGGCTGTGCCGCAGGGAGCACAGTCCACCCAGAGCTTCCCAGGAGGCAGCTGGGCAGGCGCACGGTGCCGGGCAGGCGGGAGGGATCCAGAAGGCCCAGCTCACGCCCATCCAGCCCGACCGTGCCATCCACGCAGCGCGGTGAGCGCGGCCCTTCCTGGTCCATCTGACCGCCTGTGTGCTGTGGACCCTTGTACCACAGCTTTGACCCCCCTGGCCCCATGTCAGCCGGGATGTCCTGCGAAGTGCTCATCACCTTCAAGCCCATGGTAAGTCAGGGGCTCCTCTCTCCGCAGGGTGGGGTGGTGGGCGGAGGAAGAACACAGTCGGCCTCTCAGTAACGGTCACCCAGAGCCCCTGTTTTGCTGCTGCATTTGCAAGAAATATTCGACATGGTCTGGAAATGCCAGCAGGATCACAGAGAAGTGTCTCTGGTTCACTAGCTGGTGGGTGTGGTCCAGGAACTTACCTTCTCATACTCTTGGGTCTAAACGGGGGGTGGGAGAATGTCCTGGAAGGCCCTGCCAGTGCGTGACAGGCCTGGGCCACTCTGCGGTTATACAAACACAGCGTGTGTAATTGGGGACAGAAGTTAATGGTGGTTGGGTTGTTTTATTTCTTAGATAAATAAAGATCTGGAAGGAAATGTCTCATTTTTGGCTCAGACGGGTGGATTTTCTGTTCCACTGAAATGTTCAACAAAGAAATGTTCTGTAAGTTCAAAGATGTCTGAGCGTGTCTCGGGCACCTGGTTGAGAACCCTGTGAGCCCTGGGTGTAGGGCCTCCGGTCTGTGCCACAGGGCTCTGACCCGCCCTCGGGGGGGGCGGCATGTATGCGGGACACCCCAAGAAGACGGGCACTCAGGCCAGCGCTGGAGAGATCTGAGCAGATCCTGCTCTTGCAGAGCTCAGACGAGGACCTGCGGGTCAGAGGAGGCCTGAGCAGGCCCCGTCTTTTCTATAGCTCTTGGTGTCCCCTCGGTTGTCACTTTTAATTAAGAAACACTTTAAGCATAATGGAAGCAGAGAGAATAGTATGAGAACATCCACATGCCAGTGACCTGGATTCAGGGATTGCCGAGGCTGCACATTTGCTCCGTCTGCCTGCCGACTGCTGTCATCCACCTCCAAGTGGGTTCTGGAACTTAACACTGAGCACCCACCCTTGGAAAGCTTCAGCATCTCCACAGACGCAGAGCCACCACATCACCGTCCCTCCTCCCTGAACGCCGACTCTTACCACACGGCGCTGCATAACTGACTTCTGACCCAGCAGCTTATAACAGCCTCGAGCGCTTAGTTTGTGGCAGGCGTGCAAGTCGCGGGCGTGCCAGTCCACCATGGTCTGCCGGCTCCAGGCTGCGAGTGAGCTGGGCTGGGCTCGGGGCTGGACTGAGGGACACAACCAGGGTGTTCTGGGTATGCCTCCTGGCCTCTGGGGCTGCAGTTACCCCAGCACGAGCTCCTCAGAGAGGATCACTGGAGCCCAAGAAATCAAGGCCAACCATACAACGTGTTTTGACCTTCACTTGTTTCACATCTGACAACGCTCTGGCCAAGCCCAGCCTGGGCGGTGCAGGGAGACCCTCTCTGGTGCTAGGAGGGCGGGGCCAAGCAGAGGAGAACTGAGGAGAATGTTCTGTGTCCTGCACCAAGAAAACCAACAAACTCCTAACTATCTCCTGTTACCCAGTCCACACATGTAAATGTACCTAACTGTCCCCAAACCACCTTTTACGACTTTATTACATTGTTTCTTTACTGCTTTTCCGTGTAAGGAGGATTTGGTGTGATAGTCACCTCCAAGGGTGGCAGGTCTCGTCGTGGATTCGTGGATTTTACCTGTGTGGCGTGCTCCAGTCCTCTGTGTCTCCCTCCTTCTTGGAGTTCAAGTGGCCCAGCCAGGGCCCTCTTTGACTGGGCCCATGCAGGGCGGCTGCCTCTAGGACAGCCCTGTCCCGGGGCTCTCCCTCACCCAGTGGACACTGCTGCCTCAAAAAGGCCCACTGTGGGGGTCGCACTCCCCCGTGGAACAGCCCCCAGAAAGAGCACAGCATGATGGGCCAAGACTGAAGCCCAGGACTCAGCCAGGGGAGCCAGCGGCGCACCAGGCAGGCCCACGCCAGTGGAGAGCTCTGCAGTCTCACGCTGGCAGACCCCTGCCCCTCTGCCCCGCCAACCTGCAGCCTGTCACCCACATCAGCGTCCTCCAGCCAATAGCCCAGCCCCAGGCATCCTCTGCCAGGCACCCCGCGTCTCTTGCACCTGGCTATTGCGCTGTCAGTGAAACACCGTGGCCCAGGCACCAGAGACCAGGCAGCTCACCAAAGCCTCGGCCTCCTTCTCTTGGGGCGGTCTGGGCTAGGGGAACAGGAGAAGAACAGGGCTGCGCGGTGCCACGCTCCAGAGCAGGGCACACTGCCAGGCAGGTGCGAGGTGGCCTCCCTCCTGGACCCCAGGCTGCTCTCTGAGAACCTGGTCCATTTGCCTCAGTGGCCCCAGTGATGGCTGGGGAGCAGGGGCTCGGAGGGGTGGAGCCCCTGGGTGGCCTGTGCCTTGGCGGACTTGTTCCTGTTCCGGAAGGAAGCTCCAGTCCCTGCATCTGCAGCATAGCTGATTGCACCCAGAGGCTGCCATCAGCTTGCCAGCCTCCCTAAGCCCCTGTGCCTCCCTCACCAACCCTCACAACTCCTCGACAAGGGAGCTGCTGGCCTGACCCACTCAAAGCCAGACTCAGGTGCCCCAGTCGTCTGATTTCCGGGATGGGTGGTATGCCGGGTGTGCAGTGCACAGTTGGCACAGTAGCCCTGCCCGTCCTGCCTGGAGACAGACACAGGCCTTCTCCTTTAGGAAAAGAAGGAACCAGGGTACCCTGTGTCCCCTCAGGGCTGCAGGGTGACAGGCAGGACTACTGCACCCTTCAGGACCTGTGTCCCTCACGCTGGGCACCAGCTGGCCTGATGAGCACCCAGGCTCACTCTGGTGTCCTTTGGCAGCTGTCCCTCGACAAGGAGCTCATCGACTTCGGCAGCCACGTGGTGGGTGAGACCGCATCCCGAACCATCACGCTAACCAACGTCGGGGGCCTGGGCACGGAGTTCAAGTTCCTTCCAGCCTCGGAGCCCTGCGAGACAGATGACTCTCGGTCCCTCCTGAGAATGGTGAGTGTGCTGCTTGGCCACCTTCCCCTAAACGCAGTCCGTGTGTGGACGAGGGTGGTGCAGGAGCATGTCCACAGTGGGGCTGGGAGACACGGGAGCGTGGGGCCATCCTCAGATCAGCCGAAGCAGGAGACCAGCTCACAAGGACATCTGCAGTCATCTGGCCTCAGGTGCAGTGGCAGCAGGACACTGTCCCTCTCTCAGGCATGTGGTGACAGGGGCAGCAGCTGAGAGCACCAGGCCTGAGAGTCCTGGGGGACCCACACTTCTCCTGATGCGCTGCTAATGTCCTGGGCATGGGGTGGACCAGCCTGACCCAGAAGGCTGGGCAGGCTGACCCCACGGCCGCACCTGCACCTGTTCCAAAAGCGTGGGGTGGCCTTTGTCCCTTCGCAGATGGGCCATCCAGTGTGAAAACAGCCTCAGGTTATCCTGGGGGGTATCCCATGCATGGAACAATTTCCACCACACCCAGTAGATCATGGTGGATCATTTGGGGGCTTAGGGCGGAAGGCAGAAACTTTGCGTTTTTTAATACACTTCTAAATTATTTGAAAATTCCCTACAAGAAGCATCACAGAACTCTGCAGTTCTGTTGTCCACATTAAGGGGTCTCAGCAAAGCCCTGGAAGGGTCTCCCCCCTGGGGAGGACAGGGCCACACGGGCCACCACCCCTGAGCACAGCGTGAGTGGCAGAGGCTGCTGCGGCTGGGGTGAGGGGTGGTGGTCTGGCCCGGGGAGAAGGCCAGGGAGGGACGAGTTGCCTGTGGACCCCGGAGAGCACACTGTCTCCTCCTGGCAGTATCCACCTGGCACCCTATCTGTCCGTCCCCCACTGTGGCCCGCAGGTGCTCAGTGACTCTTGTGAGAGCCCAGAGAGAGGCCTGGGCGGGTGGCCTGGCAGCGAGGAGAGGAAGAGTGCAGGGTTCTCAGGCTGGCGGGTGTTGGGGCTGAAGCCCAGGAGAGAACAGGGCTGGAGTGGGTGGTTGACCCCACATGAGAGAGGACCAAACACCGGGCATGTCCCCGAGCTCTGGCGGAAAAGATGGCTGTGCCTCCCACCAGCTGAAGAGGGAGGAGGGCCAGTCGGGGCCAGGTGGGCTGGGGTGGCGAGGACTTGGTCGCGTGCCAGACCAGCACACAGGGGCTCTCAGATGGGATATCTGTGCCTGCCAGAGATAAGAAAGAGCCTCCCAGGTGGGGGAAGGAGGCCAGGCTTGGCCCTGAGCCCCTGGAGCAGCCTGAGGGACAGTAGAGGGGGATAGCCACGGACAGCCATGACAGCTGGGGGGACAGCCATGGACAGCCACGGACAACGGGGGCGCCGCTGGGGGGAACAGCCATGGACAGCCATGAACAGCCGCGGTGGCCACGTGGGAGCCAGGACCCAGCCCCGGACCTGGTACCTCCTCACACGGGCCCCCAGCAAGAAGGGGGTCTGGGAGGCGAGTAGGAAAGTAAACTGGAAATCGCCAGGATGCTGTGTTCTCTTCTTCAGAGTAGTTTCTTCACCTACGAAGATAAAAGTTTATATGAAAAAGCCATTACTAGCTTTTCTGAGCAACAGCTCGAGGGCAACGAGTCTTCCCCCGTGGACATGCGGAGCGGAAAGGAGTCGCAGAAGCTGGACAGCAGGGACCTGGAGGAGGCGCGGCCTGCAGGTGAGCCGGGCCACCCGCTCCTGCTGCCTCCAGCTCCCGAGGGAGCTGTGGGCCTTGGCCCTGGGGGCTGGCTGGTGGGTGAGGGCCCAGGGATGGCATTCCAGGAGCCTCCTGGTAGCCAGGGCCTGCGGGGCCCAGGGCTCAGGCTGTGCGGGGGAGGACTGGAAGGTCCGAAATTTTCCCAGGGCTTTAATTTTAACTGATAGTATATAAACAAATATTCACATATCCAAATAAATGCTGGTTATGGACTGGATTAAAATCTACATTCATGCTGAAGCTAACGCAAGACTTGAAGGAAGCCCCCAGCTTTGGGCCACCAAGCCGGCCCCACCAGCGGGACTGCGGCACACTGAGGGTGGGTGTGCTGCCGGCTTCTGCTGGTCTCTGTGGCTGTGCTGTTTGTTTCGCACCAGCGGGACGGAAGTGTGGCACGTGAAGACAGAGGAAGGAGGAACGCAGGGCCCACCAGCGCTGAGATGTGGGAGCAAGAGCTCCTTCCCCAGCACCCTGCTCTGCACCTGGGATGGCTGTCTTGAATTGTCTTCATCATTTCCTTGCTTCTTTTTATAGTTTTCCATATCTGCACAGACACCCAGAAACGACTGCCTTCTCCTGCCATCAGGCTTTGTGCGCGCTGAGCCGCGGTGCGGGTCCCACACGGCATCCACCCGCACAGACGTGTGCCCGGCTTGGGCACGAACTCTCACGTACAACATCGAAAGCATGGTCCATTTTTTTAAAATTATAAACCGGACTTCATCAAAATTGAGAATATCTGCTTTTCAAAAATCCATAAGGAGAATAAAAAGACAAGCCGAAAACTGGCAGAAAAACGTTAGCAAATCACATGGCTGTTAAAGAACTTGGATCCAAAATACGTAAAGAATTTTCAAAACTCAATTAGAAAACAAATAACCAGTCAAAAAATGGGCAAAAGATGTAAACAGACACTTCCCCAAAGAAGTTATGTGGATGGCAAATAAGCGCATAAGAAGATGCTCAGCATCGGTACACGTGAAGGAAACACAAGTTAAAGCCGCAGTGGGCACTGCCACACGCTCGTTAGCATGGCGGGATCACAACACAAACTGACGGCGCCAGGTGCTGGGAGGAGCAGGCGCGGCTCTCACTGCTGCTGGGACTGGAGGTGGCACAGCCCCTGGGAGGGCAGGTCAGCGGCTTCCTGCAAAGTGAAACGAGATCCTGCAACCCACAGCCCTTCCCCTTTACCAAGAGAAATGAAAACTCTTTGCACAAAAGCCTGCATGTGGATGTTTGTAGAGGGTCTGTTTCTAATTGCCCAAAACAAAGCATTCTGTTGTTTCCTCGTCTTAATACAAAAGTCCTCTTTTCACTGGTATAAAACATTGTATGTACGTTTGGCGTACGTGCACGGAACGTGGACTGACCTAGTCAGGGTCTGTGCAGGCCCCGTCCTGAGCACTCGCCACATCTGAGTGTCGGGAACATTTCCAGTCCTCTCTTCCAGCCAGGTGTGGGCTGTGCTAGTGACCACGTCCCAGGCGGGTCTGGACAGAGCTGCCCCTTCCTGCCTGGCAGATCCTCACACCTGGACGCCCCTTCTCTTCCAGAACCAGAGAGATTAACCACCGTGATGCAGTCCGTGGAGGAGCAGACAGAGATCACACTGGGGGAGGTCAGCCAGCCCATCCTGCTCAGACCCTGGCTGTGTGAGCAGGACAGAGCCCATGTTCCATCAGCCCAGCTATGCCCTCCCGGCCCACCGGCCCCACCACCCCCATGCAGCCCTTTTATTTGATCAGAGCCAGGCTGGACCCCCAGGCACCTTGCAATCCCAGTAGCAGAGGGCCACCGCCCCCCCAGGCTGGGGCTGGACAGAACCGGAGCAGCAGGGCCGGTTTCCTAGGCGTGGGGCTCTTGGTCCAGCCTAGAGAGGACGCTAATGGTGGGCCCTCCAGGCCAGGGCGTAGCATGGATACCCACACTGGGAGGAGGGTACAGGGAGGAGCCCAGGCCACCTTCACCTCCCCTCGACTGGGATCCCAGGGAGGTTGAGTCCTCAGGTGGCCGCCCCAGGGACATAAGTCCTGCCACCACTCACCCTTGCAGTGACATGCTGTCATGAGGGTGAGTGAGAGGAGCCCTCTGCCATCCCTCTTCCTGTGCAGGTAACAGAGGGGGAGCTGGGCCCCTTCAGCTCCGTCAAAGTGCCCATCGTCTTCACCCCGGCCATCCCCGGAGAGGTCCAAACCAGATTCAAGGTCACATTTAAAACTCCACAGTGCCCGACAGTGAGTATCCCTGTTGCCACTTGACGCGCACGGCCCCTGGGCACTGGCTGCTCCTCTCCACGGCCACATGGGTGGCCACCCACAAGGCTGCCTTGCCCATGCTCTAGTGGCCAGTTGATGGCATGAATGGTTGGCACCCCAATCAGAAGCACACGCATGCACACAGGCATCCACATGCAGGCATGTGCACACATGCAGACATGAGCATACATGTGTGCACACGCATGCACACATGCCAGACCCATGCATGTGTACACATGTGCACGCACAGATGCTCACAGAGGCCTGGCTCTTAATCACTAGAAATGCCTTTCTTCGAGTAGTTAAAATTTTTATTCATTACTTTTTAATCATTTATTTTCTTATAAGTTTATCAAAGTAAATTGTGATCAGAGAATATCACCTATAAACTCTGTTTTGTCAAAACTTTGTTAAAAGTTTCTTCGTGACCAAGGGCAAGATTGATTTTATAAATGTGAGACCCGCATGTCAGAGAAGTGTATTGTTCAAGGGCTGGAAAAACATTTATTAACTGGATTATTCACCTTCCCTGTTCCTTCCCTCTCAGTTACGTTTTTGACAAGTTCTCCTTAGGTTTCCAACAGGTGGCCTTTATATACTCAGTTGGTGCAAAAGCAATTACAATTTTGGACCATGAATTTTAAATCATTATAACTGGGCTCAAACACATCTTTATTAATCAAAATAGGAACCATCACAATCAACACCATTTTTGCCAATGAGAAATAAGTTTGTTTATTCCTGTAGCATAAAAATCTGCGCTTCAGGATTTGATGCACTCTTGGAAAGCATTTTCTGCATCCTGCTGTTTGTGGAAACGTTTTCCCTGCACAAAGTTGCCGGGATGCTTGAAGAGGTGGTGGTCGGTTGGCGAGAGGTCAGGTGAATTTGGCAGATGAGGCAAAACTTCGCAGACCAGTTCGTTGAGCTTTTGAAGTGTTGGTTATGCTACGCGCGCACGTCCGGGCGTCGCCATGGAGAAGAATTGGGCCCTTTCTGCTGACCAAGGCCGGCTGCAGGTGATGCAGTTTTTGGTGCATCTGACCAATTTGCTGAGCATAGTTCTCGGGTGCAATGGTTCCACCGGGATTCAGAAAGCTGCAGTGGATCAGACCAGTAGCAGACCACTGAACAGTGACCATGACCTTTTTTTGGTGCAAGCTTGGCTTTGGGAAGTGCTTTGGAGCTTCTCAGTCCAACCGCTGAGCTAGTCGTCGCAGGTTGTCGCATAAAATCCCCTTTCAGTAGCACGTCACAATCCGATCAAGGAATGGTTCATTGTTGTTGCGCACAAGAACAGAAGACGACGCTTTGAAACAACAATTTTCTTGATTTTTGGTCAGCTCATGAGGCACCCACTCATCGAGCTTTTTCACCTTTCCAATTTGCTTCAAATGCCGAACAATCTGATCGTAGAAGGGTTGACGTTGATTCTTCAGCAACTTCTCATGTAGTTGTAAGAGGATCAGCTTCGATGGTGGCTCTCAGTTAGTCATTGTCAACTTCCGATGGCCACTGCACTACTCATCGTCAAGGCTCTCATCTCCTTCGCAAAACTTCTTGAGCCACCCCTGCACTGTACGTTCGTTAGCAGTTCCTGGACAAATGCGTTGTTGATGTTGCCAGTTGTCTCCACTGCTTTACGACCCATTTTGAACTCAAATAAGAAAATCACTCAAAATTGCTTTTTGTCTAACATCATTTCCATAGTCTAAAATAAATATAAAATAAACAGCAAGAAATAAGTCATTAGCAAAAAAACAAAGTGAGAAATGTGCATTAAAATGGTGTATAAATAACATGACCACATTTATTTAAGAATGTATTCCAGTATCACACGGCAAATTTCAACAACACTAAAACCACAGTAACTTTTGCACCAACCTAAGCTCTTGGGACCAAGAGCTCTGGGAGAGGCTGGCCGGCACAGGGTGCTGCAGGGTGGAGTCCACACTGCCAGCCTCCCAGGGTGAGAGGGTCCTGCCTGCTCACTGTCCCTCGCTGAGCCAGGGAGGCCTGTCCTGCAGTCAGCCCCGCACTCTGGTGGCTCCAGGGTGCCACCTGCCCACTGTCTCCTGTGAGGACAGCGTGATGCAGGCTGGTCCGCGTGCCAGGTGCTCGGGGTTAGACCCTGGCGGGGCAGGGGTGCACTGGGGCCTCCCTCTTTGCAACCTGGCCAGGCCTCCGACCCTCGGCTCTTTGTTCATGCCTCACCTCTCCTCGCTGTCACAGCCCGCGATGCACCCGTGCCCCACCAGGGTGGCTGAGCCGGACTGCTCTGGAGCTGTGGCCCGTTCGCAGCTGCTCACTGTGTGGACGTGATGCTGGCTGCCCCACAGCCCCACCAACGGGCTGTACTTTCCAGCAATTCCCTGGCATAGGACCTGGCAGTTCTGAGTGTCGCACCCCTGCCCCCTCCCTCCATAGCCCCTACCCACCCCGTAGGCTGGTGACCCAGCAGGGGATCACCTGCCCCAGATGGAGCGCCTTGCTGCAGGCATTCAAAGTGCTCAGCTCCCCCGCAGCACTGGGACAGCGCCCGCTGCCCAGGCAGCATCACCCTGGGGCGCCAAGCTTCTCCCAGCCCGGGGGCTCGCAGATCCTCTGGGACCACGCCCAGCCTGGGGGCTTTGCTGTGTACAAGTTCTCCCTGCAGGACACCCACAAATCCCAAAACCTTCGCACACCTCTCCAACCTCCCCAGAGCCCCAGAGTCTCAGGGAGAAGCAGCACACGGTGGGGGAGGGGAGCAGGCACCCGCTTTGTTCCTGGTTCCTCCAACACCTGGGCTCTCTGCAGCCTCCAGTCTGTGTTGTCACGAGGGTTCTGCGCTGCCTGTGCCATGGTTATTCTCTAATAAAAAGGCTGTTTAAGCAAGTAAAAATGTAATAACTGTGAAGCTGCGTCATGAGTATCTGGCAATTCAGTATTCTGATTTTTTTTTGTGTTTGAAAATTTTGATAGTGAAAAGAATTTTTAAGGTGACATGATATGGAAAATGCCACAGAATGAGAAAACGTGTCTTGTCAAGTTACTAACCTTCCAATATGGGTGAGAGTTCCAGTAGGTCTCCCCATGAGCTTGTGTTAGCGCTCGTGCGCGTCACCAGCTTGCTGGAGGCGTGACGTGTCGTTGAGTTTACATTTCACATTTAGTTGTATTTCAGAGCCATGGGCGTGGCTGTCGACGTGTCAGTCTGGGTGCCGAAGCCCAGCGTGGACCTGAAGATCTGCATGTACGACCGCCTCTACCAGGCCTCTGTCCTCGTGCACACGCGGTGAGCGCCCTGGCGGCTGGCCACGGCCTGGGTGTGAATGGTACCTGATGTGGCACACGGGCTTGGCAGATGCGGTTAGGCTAAACACCTCAGGGGGGTCCTGGATTATCCTGGAGATTCCAGGGTTACCACAGAGGTCGTCACGGGAGGCAGGAGGGCCAGAGTCAGAGGTGCAAGTGAAGATGCCACGCTGCCAGCTTGCAAGACGGGGAAGGGGCCGCAGGCCACGGAATGCCACAGCCTCCAGATGCTGGGGAAGGCGCGAAAAGGACCCTCCTCTGGCGCTCCAGGAGGAACCGGCCCTGCCCACACCGTGACCTCGGCCAGTAAGATCCATTGTGGACTTCTGGCCTCCAGAACTCTGAGAGAATAAGTTCCTGTTGTTTTAGGCCCCGAAGTTTGTGGTAAGTTGTTTGAGCAGCCGCAGGAACTCACATCCACTGCACACCCGGTCACCAGGCTAGCGTCATCAGCCCCCTCGCGCACACGGTGGCAGCGGAAGCACAAACAGAGCCTGAGGAAGGAAGCGTGTTTCCATCTGCAGTGTTTTCCAAGGGAGTCCAGACATCAGCAAAAACCTTTCACTGAGGTCCCACTGAGACGGAGAGAAGCAGGTGAATCGTAAACTGGAGCGTCACTGGATTTCCGTGAATGGGACAGCACAGTGCGGAGCGCACAGCACTGCCGCTGCCGGGCCTCGTCACCAGCCACCCAGGGGGCAGCCCCTGCCCTGTGACCCGGGTGGAAATGGGCTCCTGTGGCCAGTGCCTGCCAGATCCCAGGGCTGGTGTGCCGGACGCTCGTGCCCCGTGGACCGAAGGTCGGCTATTGGTGACCAGGCGTGGGCTGCTCCTGTGACCTGCATGTCTGCAAGGGCGTCCGTGTGCCCCTGGCGCCTCTGCCATGCTGGCAGGGACAGAGCTGGCTTCTTGAGGAGCTGCACATTCATCAGAAAGGGCTCGGGGCTGGCGCGGTGGCTCCCGCCTGTCATCCCAGCACCCTGGGAGGCTGAGGCGGAGGATTGCTTGAGCCCAGGAGTTTGAGACCCCGTCTCTGCTCAAATTAGAAAAATTAGCTGGGCGCAGTGGCACAAGCCAGCTACTCCGGAGGCCGAGGCAGGAGAATCCCTTGAGCCCACGAGTTGGAGGCTACAGTGAGCTGCGATGACGCCACTGCACAAAAAAATGAAAGAGAAAGGACTTGTGCGTGTCTTTTGAGGGCGGGGCTGTCACAGGCGCGAAGTGCTCTCCTTTCCGAGCAGTGATGCGCTTCCTGTCGTGGAGGGGGTGCAAGGAGTTTTGCTCTCTCAGCCCCACTCTGAGGACACAGTCTGTTTTTAAGCTGGGGTCTTGCTGTGCTGGCCGGGCAGAGAGCAGCGACTACACACAGGAGGGACCAATCGCACTGCAGCCTCCAGCTCTAGCAACAGCGCTCCCCCTCCTTAGCCTCCCACGTGCGGGCGACAGGCGCCACGACCATGCCCAGCTCCCAAGGCACACATTCGACAATACAAATCTGCTTGGCAATTTTTAAAATGCAGTATCAGTCATTTGGTCCATTGTGTAACGTGGCTGGTGTGTGCACGTGGGCGTACGAGAGGTGCTGGTGCCGGAAGACGGTCCTGTCCTGTGTGCCACCAGCGGGACCACCAGCCACACAGGACGCAGAGCGCAGGGTGGTGTCTGCTGGGGGCGCATCCTCTGAGCACCGCAAGTGGTCGACCTTCTATGTGGGGGCTGGGCCCCAGCAGCTGGGCACAGAGGACCTGGCAGGCGTGGTGGGGACACACGTCGTGGCTGCACCTCGGGGAGGTGTCAGGAGCAGGCCAGTGGGGGGACAGACGGGGCCACCGCAGCCCTGGGGCCACCGAGTAAAGAACAAGAGAGAAGAGAGAGACTTTTTACTTCCATGCCCCCTCCTGGTCCTCCCGGGGCCACGGCTGCCCCTGAGGCCCTGGTGTCTCGTCCGGGGTCCATCGGCATGGTCTGGTCACCTCTGCTTCTCGTTCCCTGTGCCGTGGCTGTGCAGAGAGAGGGGACATTGTGCAGCAGCCCCCACCAGCCACAGGACAGGCAGGGCATTCAAAGCCATCTGCAGAGGTGCCAGAAGGCTCTGGAAGGTTCTGGAACCATGGCTCACGATTCTCAGGTGGCCAGGAAAGAGCTCCCCTGGGTCTACCTTTTCAGGCTGCCTTTTCTCCCTGCAGCTGAGAGGTCAGCCCCACGGGGATGTGAGAGACCCGAGGCGGACAGGGAGGGGAGGCTCCGGGGCCCTGGGGGCTGTCAGCTTCGGGAGCAGCAGGCGGCAGGCAGCGGCCAGAAGCCGGGCCTCTTGGGCCTGGGCTTGGGGGCATGTGTGGCTTCCTCTGGCTGGTCCTGAGCTGGACGCTGGGGTCACTGACTGAGGCTTGGCCGTCCCAGGGCCTCCCGAGCGTCCTGTGCTTGTGCTGCAGGGTGTGTGGACGCCTAGCCCCAGACTGGCCTGGACAGGAGGAGGGAGGGGGCCCTGCACCCTGCAGCTGCCTGGCAGGAGCTCTTCCCAGAACACACTCAGGCTTTTGAGAACTGATTAGGACCGTGCTTTAATTGCAATGCAGTTATTTTTAAGAGTTTCTCATCAGATTTCATTTCAGAAAAACCAACCGTTACAAAGCAGGGCTTGGAAGATTCTCTAACCACCAGGGTGCATATGTGTGGCCTGGGCGCTGCCGGTGTCTTGGCTGTTAGTGACACTTTAATAACGTGAGGACGAAGCCCACACAGAGTCAGCCTGACTGGTGCCTCGATGCCCCCACAGGTCAAACGCAGCCCTGCGCCTCAGGTTTGAGGTCTGCAAGGAGCTGAGGGGACACGTGGAGCTCCTGCCAGAGACGGGCTACATCCAGGCCCACTCCTCCTACTCCGTGCAGCTCAAGTTCCTGCCCCGGTAAGCGCCTGAGGCCTGGGCCAGGCGGGAGGTGAGGGGGTGGCCGAGGGAGGGCGCTGCGCATTCCACTCGCCGGATGGGGCACCCCTGGCCTCCTGCTGTCTGCCAGGCCTCCTCGCCCTCTCTCTGTAACTCCCCAGGGGCCTGTGTCGGCCTGAAGCTTGTTTCTTTGCGGCTGTCTGGCAGCCATCTCCCCTGTGGGCATCCCGGGCACACGCCCATCACCTCTGTCTCCTCCCCTCCCCATTCCAAGGCTCTTTTCAGGCTTCCTTGGCATGTCTTGTGGCTTCTGTCTTCTGCCAGGTGGGCTTTGGTTACCTCCCTGAGCTCTTGTAGTGCTCTGGGAGCTGGCACTCCTGTCTTCAATTCTGCCACTGGTTTCCCTGGAGCTGCCCTTGGCTCCTGCCATGGGGTCACCACCCGGTGCCGGGACCAGGACCAGGACAAAGCACTGTTGGGGGTGTGGCCCAGGGCGTGGCCAGCTGGGCCGGTGAGGGCAGAGCAACTGCACTGGGCATCGACTTCACCGGCCAGGGTGCAGCTGGGGCCTGGCCGGCTGCCCATCGTGGTACAGCGGAGTTTCCTGTTTGTTCCTCTGATGATATTTCTATAACAACGTTAATCTCCTCTTGTCGTAGCTCAAACTATTTTTTAAAGTGATTATGCATTTTAAAGGGGCTTTTTAGGATTCCTTTAAGTATAATAACAAACTCCTTTTTAGTGTAAAACTGTTGGATTTACTCCCGTTTACTTAAATGCAATTGCTCCACGGTGAGTCCGTGTCACGCAGCCGCACGCTCGCACGCGCCGTGCTGGGGGCTGCCGCTCACAGAGACTCGGACGCGTGGAGAGACCCCCAGCCCACAGTGCGCATGTCCCGCGCCAACCCATGAATACGCAGGTCTGGCGCAGTGCACAGCTCAGGGCTCTTCCACTTCGTATGTTTCGTAGCTCTCGTGTGACTTAGAAGCGCCACTTACAGGTGGGTTTTACTGTTATTTCACAAACTATAGAGAAAAAAGTCTATTCAGGTGCGTCCCACCTCTTTCAGACACTCCCTCCCGGAGGACGCGGGGAAGTACTTTGACAAGGAAAGCCGAGTCCTGGAGGCCCCGATGACAATCTGGGTGGCAGACCAGGTCTGTGCTGGGCACTCCTAGCCACAGAGGGCTGCTCTGGGAGGCCGGGCTGCGTGCCCGTAGAGGGCCCCCGAAAAGACAGGGCCGGTTCCAGAGCCCACCCACAGGTGCCTCCCAGGGGGTGTCCAGCGGCCTGAGGGGCAGATTTGGCTGCTGCCCACACAGTCCCACACGGTTGGAAGCAGGGAAGGCGTCTGTGGGCCAGAGAGAGGCCTCTGAGGCCTGTGCAGGGCCAGGCGGGGCCACCACCCCGGCACCCAAAGCTGTACGTACAGCCACACTCCGGGGTGCATGTACTCATACGCCCACACGTGCACATGCGTGCACACACGTGCCACAGCCCAGCTGGGACTCAGCGGCTGCCACTGCCCCCCTTGGCTCTGCCCCCTGGGCATCCTGTGTGGCTGGCTTCCATGGCCTCGCAAGGCAGAGTCGTTGCGGGGAGAAGAGCCCACTGTGTCCTGGAAGCAGCCATCACTGGCCACAGGCAGCAGTGACGTCAGTCTCCGGTGGCTGGCAGTGCACTCTCACCCTCTGTGCTACAGACCAAACCCGTGGGGTTCACAGTCCACGCCGTGGTCACCACCTCAGACCTGGAGATTAGCCCCGCGGAGCTGGACTTCGGCTGCTGCACCATCCACGAGGCTGTCAGGACGGGGGTCAGCCTCCGCAACCACTCCCTCCTGCCCCAGGACTTTGGCTTCGTCAGGCTTCCCAAGGTACCTCTCATGGCCAGGCCCTGGGGGACGTGGGGGAGAAAGTTGGGCCGCCCCAGCGACAGGGTGTGGCAGCTGCTGCTCCAGGAACAGCCCTGCCCACCCGTATGCCACCCTCAGGCACCACTGCTGGTCCCCGGTCAGCATGGGAACCCCCTGCCCACCCACTCCACCCCTCCCTGGCCCAGTACACCCACAGTCTCCCCTTCCCTACCTTCCTTCCAGAACTTTCCCTGCCTGGGCCTCGCAAGGCAGCCAGGACGGGGCCAGGCTCGGTCACCCCCACCCTCCCTGGGCTGCCCCACCACCAACCCCAACATCCACACACAAGCACACGCACACTCGTCCTCACACCACACACTTGTTCATGCTCTCACACACAGGCTCACACCGAGGCACACCTCACACACTCGCTCACGCTCATTCACACACGATCACACTCAGTCGTGTGCTCACGCTTACACCCCCACTGCATGCATGTCTACACCCTTCTCCCGCTGACTGTCCTGCAGGCACTGCTTTGACTTTGGTGCTGGCATTTTCCCTTTCCCAGTGTGTGGACATCCAGCCCGGCGACGGGTTTGGCACGATCCTGCCACTCGAAACTCTGCAACTTGACGTGATCTTCCAGCCCACAAAGGCCAAGGAGTACAGCTTCGAGCTGGTCTGCAAATCCGAGATCAACCGGTGAGCCCGCAGGGTAGAGGTGTTGGCAGGCCTGGCACAGCCCGCTTAGGACAGGTAGCCCTTCCCGCCACCTCCGTGCCACCAGCCACCCTGGACCCCACCTGCCCGGCTGACCAGGTACAGACAGGCTGGGATCCAGGCAACCGTGTGCTCTGGGCCGGCTCACCCTGTGAGTGGGTGTGGAGTGTTTATGTTCATGTATGTGAGCACATGCAAGTGTGCATGTGCGAGTGTGCCTGTGTGTGAGCACGTGAGCATACGTGTGTATGAGCTGTGCATGTGTATGTGTGAGTGTGCACGTGTGAGCATTGCGGGGGCGTGTGTGTGAGTGCGTGTCTGTGTACATGTGTATGAATGCGAGGTCATGGGTGTGAGTGAGCATGTGTGTGAGTGTACATGTGTATGAGTGTATGTGACTGCATGTATGCGTGTATGAGCAGTATGTGTGTGAGTGCGTGTGTGTGTGTGTGTGTGTGGTGTGCAGAGCGCCCCCTGGACGCAGGTGGGCCAGGCATGAGCCCCAAGTTCTCCGATGTTCTGGGTGTGGCCTTTGCACCTCCCTACGTCTGAAAACGGGCTGGGGAGGCGGCAGGGAAGACACAGAGCGGGGCAGGGCGGGGCGGAGGAGCTGTGACGGGCCGTCCTCACCGCTGCCGTGAGAAGTAGTGTTCTGGGGCAGAGCCAGGACGCTGATGGTCAACTCAGGAATTGCCCCACGCCGGGTCCTCCCTGGAGCCCCACCTGCCCCCTTCCTCTCTTTGCCCTCCTGTCCTGTCCCCCTGGTCCCCCCATGTGGTCAGCCTGGCTCCTTTGTCTCACAGCCTGGCCCTCCTCTGGACAGGACCAGCAGGCCGCCCGGGATCGTACGCGCCTGTGGGAAAGGCAGGAGAAGGCGGCAGCGTGATCTTAGGGAGCAAAGTGCAGAGCTAGAACCCACAGAAACTGCCGGATTCTGCCCCCGTGCCCCCTCCTGCCCAGGGCGTCCCTCCATGTGGCTGCCAGTGCGCCAGGACACATTCGTGGCCAGTTCACGTGTCTGTCGGCCTCTGGAAAACAAGTCCCATGATAAGAGCTTTTAATTTGTTTGCCTGTTGAGGCGACCCTGGTAGCAGAAGCTCCATCAATTTCGGTTGAATGAATGTGGGTGTGTTTCATTTTTTAAAAAACCACATGTAAATTGAAATTACCAAAAATTAAGGCGAGAGCCACCTGGGAGAGTTCCAGGACGCTCACACCCTCAGGCCTCAGTGAGTGGTGCAGAGGGCACGGTGGGTGGACCGCAGCCCGGGGGCGCCCCTGCAGGCAGTGCTTCGGGGGGAGCCTTGCATTCCCAGCACACCGCAGCAGGCACCCCGCACCGCCGCTCTCCTGTGTGTCACCTGCAGACCTCGCCTTCCTGTCGCTCAGCCCCAAGTCCTCACGCCCACTCTCACATCCAGGTCGCCAGCAAATCTTGAGTCTTCACAGATCACCCCCACACCCCTAACCCCGTCTCCCCGCCCGTCAGCACACCCCACCTTGCCACTAGGTGACCGTCCTGGCCCCTGCCCTCGCTGGGCGCGGCTCCTGCAGTCCAGGAACACCAGGCACAGCCCAGCCCCGCCCCACATGGTGCTGCCTCAGCCACCTGCTGAAGGTGCCTAGGTCGGGCCGGGTCTTGGCAGTCGTGAGTAAAGCTAGACTTTCCTGTGCAGGGAGCTGTGTGAGCGTGGCATCTCACTTCACCTGGGTGAGAATCCAGGAATTGCTAGATCATATGGGAAGTTTGTTTTCATCTCTATAAGAAACGGCCACACTGCTTTCAGACAACGACCCCACCCCGTCAGGTCTCACAGATGACGCGCAAGCATTCCCATTGCTCCACACCCTCACTAGCACTCGGTATTCCAACTTTATTCTTTGGTAGGTGGGAGGGATTCCAATAGGTCTATCCTGGCACCTCCTGTGGCTTTAATTTGCATTACCCTAATGACTAATGATGCAGAGCATTTGTGTGTGTGTGTGTGTGTGTGTGTGTGTGTGT
>CAUYSK010042591.1:0-36024 GCA_963575035.1 Avahi laniger | reverse complement strand
TTTTCTTTGGTTCAATGCCTTTAGGCTCCAATGTATGTTCCTCCATGGTGGCTGCACTGAATCCTCACTTCCTAGCCAGGGCCTCCTGGCTGCAGCCTTTCTTGTTTCCTGGAACTCTGTAGTAGGCAAATGCTAACAGGCTAAACAGAAGGGATCGCATGCATGTGGGCCCTTGTTCTTTATTCAGAAGCTCAAGCATGAGAAAGTGTTGCCTTTGAGGGGAGCAGTAGAGAAAAGCCCTCCTTGGGTCTGCCTCATGGGGTACCTGCTTGCTGCTGCTGATCGAAGGGTAGGCTTGCTATTGGCTTACAACAGTATTTGTCCCCTGGGGCCTGTTTGCAGCTGTTCCAAGCACAGCTCCCCCTTTGATATCACAGCAAGCTTAGCTTTGAATCAACTCTAGGAGTATACAAAGATAATACAGCAAACTGGTTGTCACATCAGCTTAGTGGCACATGGCACAGTCCTAAAAAAGTGCCTGGAAAACTATACGCTGTTATAATGAAGCCAGTTAGACTTTTTCTTTCAGTTAGACTCTTTCTTTCTTTCTTTCTTTCTTTCTTTCTTTCTTTCTTTCTTTCTTTCTTTCTTTTCTTTCTTTCTTTCTTTCTTTCTTTTCCTGTCTTGCTTTGTCTTTCTTTTTTCTTTCTTTCCTTTTCTCTCTCTTTCTTTCTCTTTTCTCTTTTCTCTCTTTGTTTCCTTTTTTCTTTCTTTTTTTCTTTTTTCTTTCTCTCTTTCTCAGTATCTATGAGTTTGTGGTGGCTACTGGTACATGGTGGAGAACATTTCTCTAATTTATGAGAGGGCGTACATTTAGAGGAATGTGTTTGGTTTGTGGCAAGGAAACTTCCGTTTTCAAAGTTGTAACGGGCTAGACTTTAATGTAATTCTCAGAACTATATTTTTTCATTGTTGTTGTTGTTCCTGGAAATGTTGCTAAACATATCTCTGAAACAATATATTTCTCTCAAAGTTTCAATAGCAAACCCCAAACTTTTCTTCTCTTTTAGTTATGAATCCTGACAATTTTAAATGACATGATACAAATCATAGAAGCCATTTCCAGTGAATTCAAAACTGTAAGGACAGACTGGCAGAATAAAAGAACAACAGTTTCTGATCTCTGATATTTGGGAATACTGGATGGGGCTTGGAAATTGTCATGTAGTTAAAAATGTTTTCTTGTTTTCTTTCTGCCAGAGGAAGGAGAGGGTACACAAGGATCAGAATGATCCCTATATGCCGATAACTTCAGTACTCACGCCTATTCATTAACTGTTTATAATAGAGCTAATTATGTTGTGAATTATTTATTGATATTATAATGTAAGCATTTAATAATTAAAATAAATTGCTATTAAGCACATATAGCTTTAAAATGCTATAGAATTTTATTAGATGATTTTAGCCACTTATTTTCACGCATTGAGCCGTGAACACTGACTAGGAGATTAACTTTCAAGTTAGTTTAAGTGGTTGAACTAACCACTCTTTCACCATTCTTTGATATTTTTTTCTCATATGGTTAAAATTAATTCTAGACACCAGATGCAAAATTGGGAAACAATGTTTAATAAAAGTGCACATGATTTTCTTTTTAAAAACTAGATATACTTTTTTGACTTGAAAAAAAATGTTTTTACTTTATACAAATTAGGATATTGCTTGGTCTTGAATTACTTCAATTCTAAGAAAAGTGACATTAAAACATCATTAGAGAATCCTTCTTTTATTTTCCTTTTAAATGGAAATAGATTAGGTGTTCAAATATCTCGAGGCCAATGGTAAGTTCCAAATCCTTAAACGGCACACATGTGTCCTCAATACCACTGACACATTGATCCAAATTCCCTGGATTCCATAAGGGGAGCAGTGACTCTTGGGCAATAATTCTTACTATAAAGCCGTTTGAAATACATGACACTTAAAGAAAAATGGTATAAAAATGTCAGTACAGAACAGAACATGTTATAAAGACTACGTTTCTGGGTATAAGACAACTGAATTATTGGTCTTATAAAAGGAATGAAACAACAGTCAAGATTATGTTTTATGTTCTTTCTAGTTGAGGCAGACCAATATATTTCCCAGACAAACCTGCTGAGATTCTCGAGGCAGTGTGGAGCGAGTGAGGTTGCGGCATGGTTTGTGGGAAAACACAAACCATGTGTTCTGCTGGTCTTTTCACCAGGGATTGGGGGTCCTTACTGTGCTATGGGCGATAACATTTTTCTCATTGTAACGTATTAAAAGATAGAAAAGGAGAGGGGATTTCTGTAATTCTGGGAGTCAAAATAGTATTACGGTGTTTTTATTTTAATACTGAATGTCTTAGTCAAAGAGACTATACGTTTGTACATTAAGCAAAACAATTTTGAACAAAATTTTTATCACTGACCTAGACACTGGTTGGTTTGATAGTACGTATGATTTCTCTTCATCCAAGAAAGGTCAAGGGCGTCCTCTGAAAGTGATAATCATCCTTAGTTTTACTGCCATATGGATTCCAAAGAAATATTTTGACATCTAAGTCTTGAGCCATTTAGAACTGTTTTTTCATTATTCAACCTCTTTCATTCTTTGATTATTCATTTTTCATTATTTGGTTCTATGTAAGTGATGTGAAAGTAGGGCACATTTAAATTTTTTTTATTTTAAAGCTCTTATATGTCAGATATTTTCCAAGAACTTTGCAAATATTAACAGCTTTGATCCTCATAGTGCCCTGTGAGGTGTATTGTTAATATGCTAAGGAATGGCATGTCAATCCTTTGAGGCTTATACTAATATACAATATTCTCAGAAGAAACTAAGGAAGAGAGATGTTAAGTAACTTGCCCAGTGCCCTTGAGCTGCTGAATGGCAGAACTGGGGTTGGGTCCCAGTGGACTGTGTTGCCTCTCTTCCAAAAACATAACTGCATGTATGGAAATTCAAGTTGAGTAAGACCATTGCTGGGGGAGAGAACCTCACAGTCTTCTGGTAAGTGTAGAAATTGAGATTTTTACTTCAGGAATAGTCAACTAGCCTGGCCTGGTCACATGCACCTGTAGTACTAGCTACTTGGGAGGCTGAGGCAAGAGGATCACTTGGGCCCAGGAGTTTGAGGCTGCTGTGAGCTGTGATCGCACCACTGCACTCCAGTCTGGGCAACAGAGGGAGAGAACGAGACTCTGTCTCAAAAGGAAAAGAAAAGAAAAGAAAAAGAATAGTCAACTAAAATCTACACTTGAATTCATTCAGAGGTTATCCTAAAATTCAGTAGAGAAGGTAAATGCTTATTCTTTAAAATAAATAAGCATAAATAATGTTATTTACCTCCACATGACATGTGACATTTGATTTCATTAAAATGATCTATATTCGAATCTCACTACATGCTTTGTAAATGCACTAAATATTGATTGAAAAATGACTTTAGTAAATTGCAAGTCAATATGAAGATACACTCTTGGCATGATTGTAAATTTGTAGGAAAACATTTATGCATATAAAGTAATGTTATAATGATACTTTGATGTGTTCCCATTACATATTTAAAATAAAGCATCCTCTTGTCTGTATGAAAGTATGTAGGAGGAAAGTGTTATGAGGTGATTCCTTGCACATTCAGATCTCCTCCAAAACAAAGTTTTCTTTGTAGGTTTAGCCTTAGGTGAGATCATATCCCTTAGCTTTACTTTTCCATCATATATAAATTCTTAGCAGGAATTTGATTCTAAAGGTAAAACAAAGTAGAGAATCAAAACTTTTGGCAAACACACATGCTGGTTAGGAAAATGGGTTTAGGATCATTTAGATGTACTCTTTATATTGATCAAATAAATAAAACTGATCAGCTTCTCCATTTAATTTTGCAATAGAGACAAACCTGGAGTCAGTGTCATGTTGGGAACGTAAGTATCAGTTCAACAACTTCTATCATCTGCATCACTGTAGTACTCCAGTGAGAAATCGAAACGTTCAGTTTCATCTAACAGGTATTTCGAAGCACATACTGGATGCCCAGATTGTTTACAAAAGTTTTTAAAATTCAAAACAGATGTTCTTTCTTTATTTGTTTTCTCAGATTTAGGTTGCATAGAGATACAATATTTACAAGGCGATGCGGTGCAATTTTAAACTAAAATGCAAATTGCGTTTTTGAAGATATTTGTTCTATTTGTATCCTGAAGATACTGTAACCTCTATAACTCTTTGAGGTATCTGACATAGTCTCGAAATTTTTATGGATTGTTTTAGACTTATTCATTGTCCTCGGTATTTTCTTAAAGCTATCTATTGCTTTCTTACATGTTAACTAAAGGAAATTACATCCTTGTTAGATAGTGGGGAATCTGTTCCTTCAGGAAAGGAATTAAACCCGTCCCATTCTCTTCAGTTTAATGTCCCAGTAAGTAGTAAGAAGGGTTGTTTTCTAGATTATAATTGCCATCTATACACTGCTGTCAAATGTTCAGGGTATACCATTAACAACCCTTCTTCTTTTGTTTTGGAACTCATCTAAAATCATCCTACTTCAATTCGGCTGATAATTTCATGCCGTATACCATATGTGAATATACATATTTGTCTTTATCTTCATATGACCAGCTCCTAGTACCATGCCTCTCCTATAATAGATACCCATAAAATGTTTGATGATGAATATTGATCTTTAAAGCAAAGAATGATTTATCAGAATTAACGTAAGGATTTTTGCTTTGGTGAAATACTACAGAATGCAATAGAAGCTTTTTCAGTTTTGTTCTTGACAGATATTTCACATCAAAAACAAAAACAATTCAGCTCCGTCAAAATGAAGTTACAAAGGATGAAAAATACTTACCATACACCAAATGTTAGATGATGCAAATGTAAGATCCAGAAGGTTGACTTGAGCTTCTCTTGATGTTTATGGAACATATTCAGATTTTTATATTCGTACAGGAAATTAAGATGAAGTGAAAGTGTTCTCTTCATGTTAGTGCTGTAAACTTTACAGTGGATCTCAATTAAACTAGTTTTGATGCTACGTTAGGGAAAAAAAATCTCAACTAAAGATCACATAATTTTGATTTTACTTAATTCATTAATCTGATGGCTCCTTAAGTACTGGATTGAAGAAATAAACAGTGTTGAGTACTGAGATAATGGCATAGGTAGACGTCTCACCCTCTGGTTTATAATTTCTGATATTTGAGTAGTCTTGTGTAGTTTATGCCACACTTTTCACAGATGTTACCCTAATAACAATCCTAGAAGGGAGAATAAAACTTTGCCTGGGATTCCAGCTCAAATCTAATCCCCTTGTCCACTCTGAGCTGTTGCTGCATTATATCTGCTTTCTTCATGAGCTGGCATTAATTCTTACTGTATAAAAAACTTTACAGTAGGACATAAGTTACAAAAAATTGTCACAAAACATGAAATTCCGAGCTCCCCTATATTTAGCACAAGGCTTCGTTGAGTACAGTGATAGAAATGCGCAAGGGGACAGGTTACTGCAAAGCAGCCCCACTTGAAAAGAATCTGGGATTGATACCAGGCTGATGGAATTGTTCATGTCAGGCATCCCCTGGATGTGTTTGATTGCTTTTATTAGTGTGACTATATAATACGAGAACGTATACTTCTGTGCTTTTAATTTTCAAAGCCTGCCTAGTATAGAAACCCCCACCACTCCACTCTTCTCTCTTCTTTGACTGCATTCTAAAAGACAGGCGAACTTTCTAAATACTCATATTTCAAACAGATGCACTTTCTTTTGGGAAACTATAAAGCACTCTGTGATCCATAGAAGTGGTTTAACTCAGGAGTTCATAAAGGTATCAGTAGCCAGCAGAAACGCTCTTCTACCTGAGTGTTTGAAAACCATTGTTTAAAAATCCCATTGAAATCTTTTTACAAGGGATTTAAAATAATTTATAGATTAGAAAAACGGAGAGCTAGGCAGGTTCACCACACTGCTGTTTTCTGCTGGCTGAATAATTACTTAGCTGTTGGTCCGCTTTGGTTATCTTATTCAGTGAAGGAATTTTTTTAATCTAGTTTTTAATACTTAATACTTTGATATATTGTAGATATGATCATTAGCAAAATGGATTTAATCTATATTAAAAATAGAACAATTGGAGTTCTAAGTCTTTTCAGCCCAGTATGCTGATAAAAATGTATGTATTCTCTAGTTTATTTAAAAGAACAGGAGATAAAACTTCAGGGTCTGTATTATCCATTGAAGAGGAGAGTTTATTGATCCGCTACTTAATTGCCATTGATTCTCTGGGTGACCACATAATTGCCAAGTGAAGTCTAAGTAACATTTGCTAGCAGTTGAGTGATTAATTAACTGTTCTTTTGGTCCCTAAGTTGAAAGAGCAAACTGACTTATATTATGGATTTAAATATTGTAAAGATGCATTAAGCATGCACGTTCTCTTATGTTACCAGCTGTTTCTTTTTTCATTACCTGATCAACTAATAAAGGATAGATAAATTGATTAACTTATACTATCATTGAAAGTGAGTCAATGGAACAGATTCCAAACTAGCTTATGACTAATTTTGCATATGCCCTTGAGTGAATTAAAACACTTTTGAAAATAAATTTGTATTTCTTTTCAATAACTGTATTCCATATACCAATGTCTCTATTGCACTTGCATGTATTTATATAAACAGAAATAGTAGTAAGTTACATGATATAAATACAAATTGCTTTTAAGAGAGGACAGCACTTAATTGTTTAAATATCAACTCTGGGGAAAATCAGTAGTTGGTTCCCTTTTATTCTTTTTTTGGCTCAGTTAATTCCCAGTTTTATAAAAAATGAACACTTCCAAGAAAAATTCTTCTATTGCTCGCTCTTTGGGGATGGTATATTAACTTGAAGTCAGAAGACCAGAAATTTTGCTCTGCTGTTTATATGTTCTATATTTTGGGGTGAATTGCCTAAGTTCCTGATGTTTCAAGGAGTTATGTCTGTAGACAGTAGAACGGGGTGGTTAGTTCAGCGGCTTCCTGGTTATTGCTACAGATAATGGTCAAGAACAGAATTTGCCAATTACTTGAGAACCGAAACCTGCCAGCATATGATGATGTTTTCATTTGGCTAAAAGAGAAGGCTGATTTTGAGAATTTTTCCTATTTTGAGGAGCTGAGTAGCTAGGACTGAAGCCTTTAAGATCATGATAATTTTGATCTTGAAAACAGGAGAGAATGTAACTGGTTTACTTTCAGAAAAATAGTGATTATTTTCTGTGAAGTCATTATTCTACTTCATATGATATTCTGAAGTTATAATACTCTAATAATAATCAACAGCTGTTAATAATTATACTCTAATGAATTTATTTTTATTCTGAATATCATTCCAAATTGGGGCTGGATTTTTAAAATCCATGTGAAACTGTATGCAAGAACTTGTATTGCGAGAACTTTCTATGAGACATAAATACTCTTTTTATTCATAATGCAAAGACAGATAATTTGAGAAAAACTTTATCGTGACCTCACCAGTTACTTTTCTGATAATCTAATTAACGTTATTTGTAATCACATTTTATGAGGTGTTGAAATTAGTTTAGATGATGTTGTTAGGTCCTTTCTGTCTTTAAAATTCTCTGAACTGACTTTGGGGATTCTATTTGCAGCATAATTCTTGGGTTGATTGTGGAATTATTCAGTAGAAACTAATCTGTCGTTAAAAGACTGCATGTAATTCATTTGCACAGTGAGTGCAGGTAGGTGCTGCTAGCAGTGACCAGACATACATGAGAGTTGGAGCTCTTGCTGCTTCTCTTTCTCCACGGACACATTCTCCTCTAGCCTGGCCAGTGCCACAGGGCAGGGCATTATTACCAATGAATAGCCACGGAATATGTGCTACGCAGTTTTAAAAACATGTCACTGAGTGATGGACGGTGATCCAGTTTACTTAGACCTCAGGCTCAGAGCATTATTATCCAACAGGAAGATGGTGTTTGTTCCTTCAGCTCCTCAGTTGCTCCCTGTTTGTAAATTATGAACCCTTGGCAATCTTGAGTTTCATTAACACCTAGGTTATTATTTAGTTCTCTGAAATTGCAGCTTGCCCAATAAGACCCCCAGGACTGAAAGTGTTGATGCAGCTTGAGCACTAGAAGAATTTGGTTGCCTTGAAATAAATAATGAATAGCAGGGTAAAAAAAAAAAAAATCCCCATCAAATATTTAATTTATGAAAATCTTCTGCAATGCCATTATTAATCCTTAGTTGAGTGTTTAAAATTTTTCAAATTGTCTGTATATTGAATGTAAAATGGTAGGCTCTCCATAAATATGGAATTTATGTTATCATAGTTTGTGTTGTTATTGTCCATTGATTGATTGAATGAAATCATGCAACATAGAGGGTAAATATCACCAACTAGCAGCAGGTTTCTGTAACTACTGTAGTTTCCTGGAAGTCATTATTCACAGAGGCCCTCAAGCCCAGGTGCTGGCAGTCACCGTTAGGTGCACACACAGGCATGAGTTGTGATTGCAGAGAAGGGCAAGATGCACCAACCTAGCCCAGAACACATTGAGTGACTTTGCTGGTACCGCAGCTGGAGTCCTGTAGTTCTAACTTTCTGGTAAAATCACTCCGAAATCAAGGGCAAAGAAGCCCTTTAAATATTTTGGCCTCATTCCATGATTAACCACAGGTACTCTGCCAGCAGATTTTTTTTTTTTTTTGAGTCTTATAAAAGTCAGATTCTACTACATTATTACTTAATCCTTTCCTAAGTTAGAAGAGATCACTAGTTTTTTCCAGACAGGAGAGAGGTAGAATGGAGCATAAGCCCCAGAATTTTACTTATCTGGTTTGGATGTTTTTCGAGCACTCATTGGGTTTTGCCTCCCAACGAATTGGGACTCATTTTGGCCCACAGAGGGGCCAAAAGTGCTCCAGAATTCATGGTGACCTTGCTGTATTCTACAGACTTAACTACTATGCATCTAGACTGCCATTATTCAAATAACAACCATGAGTAAGAAATAGAATCCTGGCTATTAAACATCAAACATGATTCCTTTGCATCTCAACAGCGGAATTATTTTTGCACCAGTTACAAGGCTTGCCTATGAATTATTTAGAAAATAAAATCTTGAGCTCTAAGGCATTTTTGAAAAATCTTTTATTACCACCATCACATAAACATAGAAAAGAACAGATGTGTGCTATCAAAGGTGAAACTCTCTTTCATATTTGAAAAGGAACAGTGCATTTACTTCTAACTATGGCTCCTTTAAATAATAAGAAAAATATGATGTGTCTGCAGGTAATTAAGGAATTAAAAATTAAGAAAGGAGAATCACGTGAAAATAGCAAGGAACAGATAAAAGAGTTGAAAAAAGAATGAAATCTTGTAGGAAAAAATGAGCCTAATTTTCATCCAAAGAAGGCTGGAAAATAATAAAAATCATGTCATTTTATTTAATATTATTTTAAGGCAATTCTGTATGAAAGTAAGTGTGTAGCTTACAGAAATATGTATAGGGTTAAATGGACCCGTGGCCTCAGTTTCCTAGGCCATTCCACAACTACTGCTTCAACTTAAAATGAATTTTTGGGCTGGGCGCGGTGGCTCACGCCTGTAATCCTAGCTCTCTGGGAGGCCGAGGCCGGCGGATTGTTTGAGTTCAGGAGTTCGAGACCAGCCTCAGCAAGAGCGAGACCCCGTCTCTACTAAAAATTAGAAAGAAATTAATTAGACAACTAAAAATATATAGAAAAAATTAGCCGGGCATGGTGGCGCATGCCTGTAGTCCTAGCTACTCTGGAGGCTGAGGTAGCAGGATCGCTTGAGCCCAGGAGTTTGAGGTTGCTGTGAGCTAGGCTGATGCCACGGCACTCTAGCCCGGGCAACACAGTGAGACTCTGTCTCAAAAAAAAAAAATGAATTTTTGGAAGCAGCAACATATGGGACTAGCCAATTATTCATTTAAACTATTAATCTATTGTTTTTTCATTTTATGCTTTCTTGTGTTTCCTAAGGAGTTGGTGTATAATATTTTTCCCCAAACAGGACATTTAAGTAAGTGACTTCATTCATCCCTAGCAAGTATGGGGAGGGAATGGGTTGTGTTTCGAAAGAGTCCTGGTGTAGAATTTTAAAATACTCTATTATAACACAATAAAAAAAGAAATTTAGATTCCTTTTATCATCTATACTAGGTGAAGGAAGAATGTATTTCCAGGGAAATAAGCTAATTTATTTTAAATCATAAAAAATTATTTTACAGAAAACTATCTGAAATGCTTTGAAACTATCTGAAAATATTATAAATATCCTGTTATCTCCTCCAGGATTTCAGAGGCTCCATCACAGCCTGTAGAAATAAGGACAGTGAGGGACAGGTGGGAAATCATGTTTTTGAAGAAGGGTGCACTTGTAGTAGCAAGTTACCACAGTCAACTTTCACCTCTGCCAAATGTGTGATTGGCTTAAGCTACTTATATTTTCAAATCTGTTAATTATTCACAGTTTTGGCAGAGCTGTTGCTTCACACAGCGTTGGTGGCTGTCGTCCACCTTTTTTTTTTTTTTTTTTTTTGATGAGCGCCATGAAAGGGAAAATGGAATTTTTTTTTCCTTTGAACCTTTTAAAGATACTACCATTGCTTTTCTAAAATTCCACAATTTTGTTATGGAATGGGTGCTAACCTAGCATAATTCTGTGGTTTTTAAGTATTACAGCAGAACTGGCCCAGTTAAATAGCTATATACAGAGAGTTTGATGGGTTCCAAAAGAGAAAAGGGAACAGAAAAAAGGAAGAGTAGATTTTGTGGTTGCAAGACTTATGGTTTAGGGCACCCCTTGGGGGTCAGTGCCACTCAAAGACAGGAAGTATCCATTCATAAGTCTGAGTCCCACTCTACTGTATTTGGTATCAAAATTTAAATGAATTCAGGGCTGAATGCCAGCATCAATCAGTTCCACATGTTTGATCAAATCTCCATTCTTGCCTACATAGTCCTTTCAAAAAGTACGCAGTGCTGGAGGGATGATAGCACTACTTAGGGACACAGGTCGGTCTAGATTTCTGGCTAGTGGAGGAAATTGTGAAGTTGCCTTCACGCTCTATAAGGAGTATAATTGCAGGAATTTATAGATCCAAATAAATGATATCCCCTTTAACACTACACATTTAACCCAAGGGTATTGCCATTGTTTGAACACGTTGGGAACACCTCTTCTATAATTGTCTACAGAAAAAGGATTTGTAAGTCATGATATACATAAAAATTATTTATGTTACCTTATTTTATAGTGTCATCTTATTACTCAAGAAATTACCTATTTTATTCATTAAAATTAGCTTTGATTATTTTCCTACATTTTATTTTGAAAATACTTAAACATATAGCAAAGTCAGAAGGTTTTAAAATGAAGCTGGATTCTACCATAACATTTTCCTATACTTTAAAACATATCTGGTTGACTTTTTGGTAGCTTCTTCAATTTAATTTACCTGAAAAATAAAGTTTAAGTGTGCACACTTAATGTAATATGAAATATATAATGTATATTTCAAAATTGCTAAGAGAATAAATTGTAGATGTTCTCACCACAAAAAATAATAAATATGTAAGGTGATGGATATGTTAATTAGCTTGATTTCATCATTCCATAATGTGATGTAATTCTATATATATATACACTGTAGATTATACATTATGAAATGTACAATACATTATATTATTAACTATAGTCACCATGTTGTGCAGTAGATCTCAAAAATCTTATTTCTCTTGTCTAGCTGAAACTTTGCACCCTTTGACCAGTAATTTGTTAATTTACATTGAAAACAGAATGTTCTCAGTGGGCACAGTGGTTCACACCTCTAATCCTAGCACTGGGAGGCTGATGCAGGAGGATCACTTGGGGTCGGGAGTTCCAGACCAGGCTGAGCAAGAGCAAGACACTGTCTCTACCAAAAATAGAAAAAAGTAGCCGGTTGTGGTGGTGTGTGCCTGTAGTACCAGCTACTCAAGAGGCTGAGGCAGGAGGATCCCTTGAGCCGAGGAGTTTGAGGTTGCAGTGAGCTATGATGATACCACTACACTGTACCTGGGGCAACAAAGTGAGACTCTGTCTCAAAATAAATAAATAAATAAATAAAAATAAAAACAGATTATTCTCAAGGAACTTTAAAAAGGACAAGTTTATACCTATGGTCACATTATGGTATATCGCATTTGATTAAAAATTAACCACATTTCTTTAGAGTCACACCTCATTTATGGCTTCAGCCACATGATGACTTTACAAAGAAGATTAGATGTGGACATCCACAAACACATGGAACTAAGTTTAAAGCTATGTAGTTAGAACTAGGTATATGGACTGGACAATCAGCAAAGGTGAGTACCTGTGGGGTGATACTTTTGATCCCCATGCTTTCCCGTAATAATAAAAATGCAAGTAATTCCTATAGAGAAGTAAATTATTCTCAGTTGTTCTTCTCTTGTTAACATTATGGATTAATATATAAAGGTGGTATCTGACAGAAATGGAAAATATTTATCTTAAAAATGCTAAAGTTTCCTCTGGCTTTAAAATTCTTTGATTCAATAAGGCCTGAAAAGGCTTTCTGACTTTAGTATCAAGTAGTCATATTTGAAGGACGTTAGCATGGATGAGAATGATAGGAAATGTTTGGTTGATCAAGTTCTGATCCTTGGCAGGTAATACTTAGGGTTCCTTGACATGTAGTACAAACGCCCATAACTATCAAATTCTTACAATCTTGGATTTGTTGGGCTCTTAAATCTTTACTATTTAGCTATCAGAATCCTTTAATACTTGGACACGATTTGGGTTTTATTGGAAATCCCTTTGGCTGTGGTACAAGTGTTCCCAATTAAAGAGAGCACACTATGCAGAAAAGAAAACTAGGGAGAATTTTCTTTTCAGTTGCATTTGATCTGGCAATATGTTAAGGAACTCTGTGGGCACATTAATGCAAGAAAAACTTACATAAATAACTCAAGGATTAGAAATAATCTGATTAAGAAAAAATTTTAGAATTTTAAATGTGGAAGAGACCTCAGAGACACTATTCATTTCATTCTCCCTCAGTTTACATATAACGTGATGGTGGACCACTTAATAAAATAGACAGTTAATGCTGATTTCATCGACTTGCCTACATTCACACATGTAATAATGGGCAGAACCAAGACAAGAATCCAAGACTCTTAACTTCCACCCTATTATTTTCCTACAATCTGTCAAATATTCCTAACATAGAGTTTTTAACTGTAATTTATAGCTAAAGGCACTGGGCCACAAAGATTGAATAATTTACTGGAGTTTACACAGCTAGTGAGTGGCCAAGCTGGGATTTGGTTCCTGCTGGCTGGTTCTAGAGTCTAGGCTTCTAATCACAGAGTAGAATTGCTATGCGGGAATGAATGAATGAATGAATGAATGTGCTGTGAGGGCAGAAAGGAGCTGTGACTCGCTGGGTTTGGGTTGAGATTAAATAATGAGGACACGTGTTCAAGGGGAGAAATGGTAAAGGGCGTCCTAGATACGGGGCGTAGACTCCTGCAAGTGCCTGGCGGGTCTGGGGGCACTGATGCTTCTGTCGTGGGGCTGGGGATGGGGGAGTGAAGGAAGGTACCAGAGCAGCATAATTTGGTTCAGATGGTAAGAGCTGGGTATGCCATGGTAAGAAATTTGACATCAGTCCGCCAGTTAGAAAAGGGAAGTATAGCAATGTACATTCAACACTTTTTGTTAAGTGAAAATGAACATATTTATACAATGAAAATAAAGTACCTGATGCCAGGTGCTTTAATACTTTACACACACACACACACACACACACACACACACACACACACAGTCCCTCCTATCAGGTGCCCTGTGCTGGTGGTGAAGTCTCACTGCCAGTGAGTGATGGGAGCACAGGGTAGTGACAGTTCCATCTGGAGCTAAAGCTTGTTTTGGCCTCACCTGGTTGCAAAGGACCAATGGGGGCTGGAAGCAGGGGCGTGTCCTGCTCCGTTTATCTGGTTTTCAGCAGTTGCAGAGGAACCAGGGGGAGTGGACCTGGGGGGGCCCAGCAAAAGACTTTCCTAGCGCAGCAAGTAGCAAGGGGGCTGCAACAGCAGTTCTGATTTGTGATTCTTTCCAAAGTACCCCGAGACGTCACAGGCAAGGTGCGTATGGTCTGAACTGTGTAATGTGGCCTTGGCGACTCGGCAGCCGTGTGTAATTGGGTCTTTTGCACTTCAGTGGTTGGCCGGGCATGCAGTTGATCCCTCTGTGAGCAGATTTTGGTCATGTTGACAGTTATACACTCAAATGGTTTGTTTATTTAACTAATGATTAGTGCCTTTAGCACAGAATATTAGCACTCAAATTAGTGTTTGTTGAGCTTGACAAAATGCCCATCTTTGGCAAGGCAGGAGGTTACTGCTGTACCTAACTGTGAGTGTACCTCACACTTCAGTTGCTGCGGATGATCTGAGGTGATGTAGCATCTACGAATTTTCTAAGATGGAAGGAAGTTGATGTTTCTCTGAGTCTAGTTTTGACTAAATTACCTTTTTTTTTGGAGACAGAGTCTCACTCTGTTGCCTGGGCTAGAGTGCCGTGGCATCAGCCTAGCTCACAGCAACCTCAAACTCCTGGACCCAAACGATCCTCCTGCCTCAGCCTCCCAAGAAGCTGGGACTACAGGCATGCACCACCATGCCCTGCTAATTTTTTATATATATATTTTTAGTTGTTCAGCTAATTTTTTTCTTTTTTTTTTTTTTTTTTAGTAGAGACGGGGTCTCACTCTTGCTCAGGCTGGTCTCGAACTCCTGAGCTCAAGCAATCCTCCCCCCTTGGCCTCCCAGAGTGCTGGGATTACAAGCGTGAGCCACTGCACCTAGCCTATTTTAGACCTTTCTAACTCAGGAAAGCCTTAGCTTCAGCCTTAGCCATAGGTTCCTCTTCAGTCTGTCTTTCTTTTTTTTAATCCAGATATGCAGTATTTAAAGTCAGATTATTTTTTAGACATGGGGTCTCACTGTGTTGTGCACACTACAGCCTCAAACTTGTGGCCTCAAGCAGTGCTCTTGCCCCAGCCTCCCAAGTAGCTGAGATTACAGGCAACACACCACCACACCTGCCTCAAAGTCCGATTTTTCCCAACCCCAAAGATACTACAGATACAGTTAGTAGGAATCACACTGGACCAAAAATACAGACATACTTAAGGGAACTGGAAAAAACCTTGTTTTGAACTGTACAAATACCAGCATTGCAGATATACCTGGATTCAGGATCATTTATATTTCCTATGGTGGGAACTAAATAAAAGAATATCAAAGAGAAGACTTACTTTTTAGCATCATATTGGGAGGAGTAGAAGAAGTTGCTGTTGAAACTATATGACAGTTCTTTTCTTGTAAGTAACATCTCTGATCATCCATCCTATTGCTTTGAAATCGGCTTAGTAGGTCAAAGAACCCTTCATCTCCAATAGTATCTGCACTGATTTTCTAAAATGTTGAGAGAAAATCTAGTACACTGAAATATTCCAGCATTATCCCTAGATCATTAATAAACATGATATTTTCAAATGCAAATGGTAAAGGATGAAGATTAAAAACAAAAATTGACCTTTTATTTTCAAAAAGAATACAAGATGGCAATATTGATAATAAAATGTTATTTCAATTCAACAAAAAGCATTTCTAATTATTTTAGTGGGTTTTTTTGGTTTTTTGTTTTTTTTTTTAAAGCAAGCACATGGTGAAATATATTGAGGGGGGAACAAGATAGGATTCTAGAGCAAAAGCAAGATACAGGTTTACAGAGCAAGATACACATGCCACAGATGACGACCTGACCCCCTGTCATAGCAAAAGAGCTATTTTAGTTTTTAATTCTTGTATTTCTAAGGCTAAAGAAACCTACCTCAGACTTAGGAGAACTGCTACAGATACTGAATAAACTATGCAAATATTGGTGATACAGGCCTGTACCTCGGGCTTCAAGTTTAGTTCTGAGAGCCTACAACAAATTTTAAGCAAACTAATCTTCATAAGAATTGTTAAACTAAGTAAGTGTATTTTCCTAGCATAGTGATGTCCATGGTTGTCTTATTATTATTAAAGCTTTGAAGGCCCTGAAAAAATATAAACCTCAAATAAATGGCTATTTGTGGGGAGAAGGGGATCCTTTATTTGGAAGGCTTCAAAAATGAAATAATGAACACGATGTTTAATACAAGCAATTATTTTTAAATGTTTCATTATGATGTTAAGTAGTATTAGAGGCACATATGTAAAAAATGTTTTGAGCTTGAGTAGGAGGGAATAAATTCTTAGGGGAAGTAGGGAAAAATCTACAGCATATGTTTGTGTTGGCTCTTTAAGAATGAGTAGGCATTTGCAAGTTAGAGATGTTTCATACTGATGAATATGCAATCCCAAAGGTCTGTAGTATTAGGGGATAATGAACTGAAGCGCAGGGGTAGAGAGAAGAAACCACCAAAATACGGGCCTTTGTATGCAGTACTAACAAGCATGGACTTTATCCTATGTGAAATAAGAGCAGCACTGGCAACAGTCTATTTTAAGCAGTTTTGTGTAGAAACTTGCCCGTCTAGTGGATTGGAGGGGTAAGAATGAAGGCAGGGGGATCAGTGCAGGTGCCTACTGTAAACATCTGGCTAAGAGATGAGTAGTAGAATAAGACATGATAGCAGAGATTTAAAAAGGGGGAGGGGTGTGGGAGCAAATCTGAGGGACACAGTGACCGGATACAGTCAGTGACTGAGAGGGAATCTAGAATGACAGCCAGGTTTCTTGTTTGGGGTCGGAGTATATGGCATCCCTGTAACTGGGATAAGGAAAACAGGAGTGGTTGAGAGAGTACGGTTCTTAACATGTTGAATTTGAGGTTTGGGAAGCTATAGTCAAATGCATTAATCACCAACAAAAGACTTTTTCCCTGGGGCAAAAAAGCCTGCAATTCAAAATTCTGAACATCGAAACAGTATGGCTCCAAAAACATGGACATCTGCAGGTGAGCTAAGTAAGCTTAGTTAAGACCCCAAACCTTGAACAAAGGTATGCCTTTCTTGAATTCCAGTTCTGCTCTGGATCTACAAAAATATTCCTGAACCATTTACATATATACCCCATAAGTTTCCCTTTTGTTAGTCATACATAGCCCAGAAAAGCTGCACAAGAAACCACTGATAAAAATTGACGCAAAAGATGCTACAAGGGTGTAGATATAAATGGAATGATGATAACAGAAGTCTTTTTTGAGACAGAGTCTTGCTCTATTGCCTGGGCTAGAGAGCAGTGACATTATCACAGATCACTGCAACCTCCAACTCCTGGGCTCAATCAATCCTCCTGCCTCAGCCTCCCAAGTAGCTGGGACTACAGGTGCACACCACCGTGCCTGGCTAATCTTTTCTAGTCTTAGTAGAGATGGAGTCTCACTATGTTGCTCAGGCTGGTTAGAAATCTTAATTTTAAAAAAAAAGCTAACAGTTTTTTTCAAAGGCTCTCATTAAGTCTCATGGACTTAATTTATGAACTACCTTTTGAAACTTATTTAGATCCTTTTATCAGATTACTTATTAGTAAAATCCATGGTGTTTTTATTTCTAAATAAGTTAAATTTAATAAACTGACTGCTGTGCTTGTTTTTCATCAAAATAGTTTTTAATTCTATCATTAGTTTCAATAATATGATTAATAGAAGTGGATGCTGGCAAACACTTCATTCTAAGTTAGTATTTAAAAACCCTTGAACATGTGAATTTAATTTCTGATTTCTAAGCTGAGTGGAAGGAGACACTGCAGGGAACTAACTGGTAGTATTTTTGAAAACAATAGTGACTCAAATAATTACTGACCAACACAAGGGAGCAATTTATCTATGAATGGAGTAATTACTGTTTCTATAATAGTTTTGAAGAAGATAGAAAAGACAGGGAAATATGGACAAGTTCTTTGAATAACAAAGATATCTTACATTAAATGTATAATGTCAGTTACCAAAAATTCTGTATGAATACAAGAAAACCAAAATGTAGGCACTCAAAACACAGTGCTAAATATTTATTTTAAACATACCCTCTGAGAATTTGGAATTCGGTGGTCAATAGAATTACTGGCATCTTGGAGAACTTTAGTGGAAGAATTAGCTTTGTATTTTTTCCCCTTCAGTCTGTTGACAAAGAGTAGCTTTGCAGAAGGTTTGGCAATAAGAGGTTTTTGTTTAGCAAGAATTTCACTGTTCCAGTTCTGTACCTACAAAATAATAAATGGAAAGGTGAAAAAAACCAAAACCCAGCTCTCTTCTGGTTTCCCATAATATTAACCTAACATCTTCACTCATTTACTATTGAGAGAATTTTAGATCTCTTAATAAATCCCTTTTTTCAGTATATCGCACTATTTTCAAGAGCTTGTACCAAATGCATACTGTGGATTTCTCATTATCAAAACATTAAAATGGTGGTTTTTAAGAACCTGAGAATAAGAAAACAAGGTTTGCCAAAACTATAAAAATAAAATTTGAATGGTCAGAGAAGGAGCCAAAGTTTTGTTGTGGATATGAATTACTTAATGATAAAAACTATACAGTTTTCACTAATACCATACTAAATTCTCAGCCAGCAAACCCATGACAACCTATAAATAGACTCGAAATAACAAATATTTATTAAGCACAAAGGAAAAATACACAGTACATACAATATCTCTGTGACGTTTGCAGCTTTAACTTTCAGTCTTAAATGTTTGCAAGTAACTCCAAAGGTTCATGCTACATAATGACAGTTTTGGTGAGGTACCTTTTTTTCATAGGTAAAATTCACATACAGTCAAATGCACAGACTTTCAGTATATGGTTGGAAGCCATATAATCCCTACTCCAATTAATATAAAAAAATATTTCCATCAACCCAGAAAAGTCCCCCATGAGGCACAAATTGGAATAACCCCAGCCCTCAGGCTAATGTACAGGGGAGTGAGACGTGTAGCTATTAAGTGAACAAAGCTATCTATTCCTTTTCACATAGAGGTTATAAAACAAAATTATTTGCTAGAGCGGATTTTGTGGTCTACTGTTCGGATAAAAAGAAAATGGCCCTTGATGTAAGAACGTAAAACTCCACCTAAAACCCAAGTAGAAATGAGAAAAATTAAAAACATTTCCTGTGTAGTTATTTGAACTTTTCAACAACACCAAGAACAAGATACAGAGTGGAGCAATGTCTTAAAAATTATGAAGGAGAATTATTTTCAACCAAGAATTCTATAGTCAACAAAATGATCAATGAATTGTGAGAGTAGGGAAAACATTTTCAGATATCCAAGTCCCAAAAGTTCCCTCCCACTGCATCCTCTCCCAGGAAGTATCTTAGCATCTTAACCCAGAAGTCTCCCTTTTTCCTTATGTTTACTTCTTTACTTTGTTGAGAACAATGAAATAATGAATTTTTTGGCAATTTTATTATTAACATAAGGAAAAGAAACTAACACAAAAAACTAACTCCACTCAAACATTTTAAATTAGAGATAAATTTTTATCATCACGTGGTTCTTAGGGAATTACCAGGTTGAATCTGGTCAGATTCTTATAGAACTTACTGTTAGTACCACTACAGAGGTAGGCAGAAAATAGCAAATTAAGCTTGCTACTTAGGAGTGGTTCCTATAAGAAGAAAAAAGAACTGAAATTACGTTAAAAAGCTTTTAAAAAAATAATTTGTGGATTTAACAGACTTACATTTGAGAACCACTCACAAGATAAGAGGCTGGATATTTTGGGGAAATCACAAAGTCCTTTAGAAGTTACCAGAGTTTTTAAACAACTCTGATGGTATCTTGGATATGAGTCCAAGACAATTAGATATTGGTCTTTTACCATTCACACACAAGTGTCACTCTTCAAAAATCATGTTATTATGATAGGGCAGAAGAATATGGAAAGGTATAGTGACAAGGCAAAAGAACACGGGAAGATGTTCTTGATATATTCCTACATATATTATCTATAACATTTGTATGAAAATGCCAGGTGAATAAATGCCAAAATATTAATTGTAGTTACCATCAAGAGGTGGGGTTACAATTATTTTAATTTCCTTGCTGGAAATTTCTACAGTTGCTATAATGAACATGTTTTACAAAAAAGTACTTTTAAAAATACATCACAAAAGACTGAGGGACTATTTTAACAATGTAAAATTAAGTTAAATGGAGGTGGAAGAAAGTAGCCTTGATTTGTTCTTCAGAAACTTTTTCCCAGTCATGAAGTCCCTTCTCTGTTACTCTCATTCCCATAAAAAAATCATGCATCTTGAAGGCAAAGTACTTTGTCAGTTAAAAAAATATCCTTTTTTAAAATGCAGCTAGAAAAACAACTCTCCTCTTGATCATAAATTTCATTAATCTTGGCAAAAATGTTGCTACGTAGTTGAAAAAAAGGTTCCTGTCCCTTTTTTGATCTAATTTTAATTAAGAAAAAAAAGTAATACATTTACATGGGAAAATATTCAAACAGTTCAAACTGGTCTATAAAGTATTTCTAGCCTAACCGAGACAGCCAGTCCTCTTCCCAGAAGCAATAACTGTTAGCAAGTTTCCTACATATTCTTCCCAGAAATGTTTTATGAATCTACAAAGGATATATATGTATGTCTCCTTCTTAAACAAATGGCAGCATACTGTACACATTCTTTTTCATTGTACTTTTTCTAATTCTATTTAAAGGCAAATTTTTAAGTTATACTCATATAGGAGAAGACTCATTTAAATTATTTCATTTAAATTAAATATTATGATGTTTTAACAGTTCATGAAATTTAAAACATAAAAACTGCCAACCTTTTCTGGTGTTAACTTCATAAGCTCCATATTTTCCATACTGTGTCGGCGTCCCAACTTGGGACGTGCACCTTTGTAAAATAAAAAATTCAAATAAACCAGAGAGCCCTTGAGAGTACAGATTCAGCATCAATACATTATTCAGTTCTAAAGCCTGATACACAGACCCATATTAAAGAAGGAAACATGTACAAACATGCATTCTTTTAAGAATAATAATTTTCCATATCAGCAACATAAAAATAGAATACCCACTCCCTTTAAAATGCTTTGATGTAAGAAGTTATATTTTGATTGGAAACTAACACTGGTTACTAACATCACCCCTTAATTTAGAAAAGGCATGTTAAATTAACTGGTTTTATACTATCCACACAGTCTCAACAAAACCCAAACTGTACAGTGGTTTACATAAGTAAAAACATAAGGAAAAGGTCTTTAATTTTGAGAAAAAAATCAAAATAGCATCCCAAGTACTATATTGTTACTACTTTCTAAGTTACCCCTTTCTATTTTAAGATCTCATTAGATAATTTATTGCTGGTCAGGAAACAAGTTAAATAAAAAGGTCTTCAATTTTTTCAATAAAGTTATGAAATACAGAGAATTTCCATATTCATTTAATCTTTTAAAAAATTAAGCGATATTTTTAGCCAAACACGATGGCTCATGCCTCTAATCCTAGGATTCTGGGAGGCTGAGGTGAGAAGATCGCTGGAGCTCAGGAGTTCAAGACCAGCCTGCGCAAGAGCGAGACCCCATCTCTACTAAAAATAGAAAAATTAGGCCAGGCACGGTGGCTCACGCCTATAATCCTAGCACTCTGGGAGGCCGAGGTGGGTAGATCGCTCAAGGTCAGGAGTTCGAGATCAGTCTGAGCAAGAGCAAAACCCTGTCTCTACTAAAAAAATAGAAAGAAATGATCTGGACAACTAAAAACATATGTATATATATATAGAAAAAATTAGCTGGGCATGGTGGCGCATGCCTGTAGTCCCAGCTACTCGGGAGGCTGAGGCAGGAGGACTGCTTGAGCCCAGGAGTTTGAGGTTGCTGTGAGCTAGGCTGATGCCACGGCACTCACTCTAGCCAGGGCAACAAAGTGAGATTATGTCTCAAAAAAAAAAAAAAAAATAGAAAAATTAGCTGGGTGTGGTGGCTTGCAACTGTAGTCCCAGCTACTTGGGAGGCTGAGGCAGGAGGATCGTTTGGGCCCTGGAGTTTGAGGTTGTGGTAAGCTATGATGACACCACTGCACTCTAGCCAGGGCAACAGAGTGAGACTCTGTTGCGGGGATGGGGGAAAGCAGTATTTTTAAAGGCATAATGTAAGAAATATCCGACACGTAATACCCAGCTTAAAGCATAAAACATCACCAACGCAGTAAATTCCCCTTGTGTAACTCCCCTCGCAACTTCTATCTTCCTCCCTGTGCTATGTATTTGCATTACATATATGTGTATCTCCAAGCAATATAGCACATCTGCGTGCTTGAAACATTTATAAATGGTATCATACTGCATGTATTCTGCAACTTGCTTTGAGCAACCTGATGTTTGTAAGATTCATCCAAGTTGATATGTGTAGTTTAATTTATTTTCATTGCCATTTTAGGACTAGGAAATTATTCATTTTACTGGTGACAAATATTTAGGTTGCTTCCAATTTTTTCCTATAATAAGCAATACTAGAGAAATTCTTGGAAATGTCTCGGTGTGCACGAGCGAGCATTTTTTCCAGTTCGGATAGCAGAGGTAAATAACTGGGAGTGGAAGTGCTGGATCACACAGCTGTCATGTCTTCAGCTTCACCAGAATGTTGCCAGACAGTTCAGAGTATACCAATTTCTTTACCATCAACACTGCATGGAGTTTTTGTTACCCCACATCATTTCAATAGTGGTATTATTGGACTTTTAAATTTTTGTCCACCTCATAGGTTTTCAATAGTACTTCACTGTGGTTTTTGTTGATTACGTGAAGTTAAATATATTTTCATATATTTGTAGACTATTTTGGTACTATTCATTTTTGCCCATTTTTAACTCATATTCTTATACATTTTGCATACAAATCTTTTTTAATCATATGTGTGGCAAATATTTTCATTGTTGGCTTTTTAAAAATCTCTTCTTGGTTTCTTTTAATGAAATTAAGTTTTTAATTTCAATGTCAATCTTTTCTTCAATGGTTTTGTTTTTTGTGTCTTGAGAAATCCTCCTCTCTGATATCAAGAAGATATTCTCCTGTATTCTGAGGTAGGACAGCACACTGATTATGGACTTTAAAGACAAACTAATCAGTCACTTATGGTATGACCTTGGGCAATTACCTCTCTGTGATTCAATTTTCTTATCTGTAAAGAATAACAATATCAACCTCATATGATAACTGCATCATTACCTATAAAGGGTCAGTGCAATGCCTGGTAGGTATAACAGTAAGCATGCACCAGCTGTTAGCCAGCATCATCATTATTGCTTTAAGTCCTTCATATCTAAATCCTCAATCCATCAATAATTTGTTTTTAAGTGAGATATTAGTTTCTATATGTACAAGGAATATAAACTGTATATTCCATTCTTTTGGTCTATTTGTCTGTCTTTATGCCAGTAGCACGCTGTCTTACTACTTTTATCTGTAAAACAAACAAAAAAAAAAGCATCTTGATTTCTTGGTCTTCATCAGGAACGTTCTGGCTTTTCTCGGACCTTTTTTCTCTTACATAAATTTGTGAATGACCTCATGAAGTTCCACAGAAGAAGTGTTGTTTGTTTGGTAATGTGTTGAATTTGCATCAGTTTGGGGAGAACTGACCATTTTTTTTTTTTTTTTCAGACAAGGTCTTGCTCTGCTCTCTTTCCCTGGCTGGAGTATAGTGGCATGATCATAGCTCACTGCAGCCTCAAACTCCTGGCCTCAAGAGATTCTCCACTCAGTCTCCCAAAGTATTGGGGTTATAGGTATGAGCTACTATACCCAGCCAGAACTGACATCTTTCATAATATTTTGTCTTTCAATCACTGAGAGGGATATGTTAACATTTCCCATTATGATTGTGAATTTTCCCGTTTCTTTGGTCAATTTTGCTTTATGTATTTTGAGGCTTTTTTGGCCTATTAAGCACAAATTTAATGTTATCTTCCTGGTGAATTGACCTGTTAATTATTGTGAAATATCACTGTGAAATGACCTTCTTCATTTCTAGTAAGATCCTTTGCCTTAAAGTACATTTTATCTGATATTAACACAGCTATACCAGCTTTCTTTTGGTTAGTTTTTGCATAGTGTATCTTTTTCTATGCTTTTACTTTCAGGCTTACTATATCCTTATACTAGATATTTCTCTTACAAGTAGAGTATAGTGGGATTTTATTTTTTCCAGTCTGATGCTGTCTTTGTTTGGTTTTTTTTGTTTTTTTTAGAGCCAGGGCCTTGCTCTATCCCCCAGGCTCCAGTGCAGTGGCTTCGTCATAGCTCACCGCCACCTCAAACTCCTAGGTTCCAGCGATCTGCCTGCCTCAGCCTCCCAAGTAGCTGGAACTACAGGCATACACCACTACACCTGGCTAACTTTTATATTTTCTGTAGAGACAGGGTCTCGAACTCCTGGCCTGAAGCCATCCTCCCACCTCAGTCTCCCAAAGTGCTAAAATTACAGGTGTGAGCCACTGTGGTGGGCTCAATACTGTGTCTTTTAAATGGAGCATTTTCGTTTAATAGAATTACTGATATATTTGGATATTTGGGTGATTTTCTCTTTTACTGTGTTTATTGGTGAATTACATTAATTTCTTTTTTTTTTTTTTTTTTTTTCCTTGATACAGTCTCACTCTGTTACCCGGGCCAGTACCATGGCATCAGCCTAGCTCACAGCAAGCTCAAACTCCTGGCTCGATCCTCCTGTCTCAGCCTCGGAAGTAGCTGTGACTACAGGCACGTGCCACCATGCCTGACTAATTTTTTCTATTTTTAGTAGAGATGGGGGTCTCACTCTTGCTCAGGCTGATCTCCAGCTCCTGAGCTCAAGCGATCCTCCTGCCTCAGCCTCCCAGAGTGCTAGGATTACAGGCGTGAGCCACTGCACCCAGCCTAATTTATTTTCTGATGTTGAATCTATCTGAATTTTTGTTTTTGTTTTTTTTTTCTCCTTACTGACTCCCATGCCCATTTGTTTTTAAATATTAATACATTGCTGGATTTGGTTTGCTAATATTTTGTTTGAGATTTTTGCATCCATGTTCGTAAGGCTGACCTGTAATTTATTTTTCTTGTATTGTCCTTGTCTAGTTTGTATATCAAGGTTATATGCTTCTCAGAAAGACTGATAAAGTGTTTCCACTTTTTTAGTTATCCATAAAATTTTAGGTAAGGTGTTGTAATCTCTTTTCTTGAATGGTTGGTACATCTCACTTGTAAAACCATCTGGGCCAGGTACTTTCCTAATGCAAAGACTTTAAATCAATGATCTAACTTCTTTATGGTTTTAGGTGTTAGTGTGCCATTCATATTACATTCTACCACTGGATTTTTCTACTTTATTGATTCAGTTTCAGAAAGTTGTTTTTCTAGAAAATTTCCACTTCTCCTAGGTTTTCTAATATTTTGTCAGAATCTCCTCTCTTTTTACACTTGATCTTAGCCAAAAGGCCGAAAAGCAATAAAAGCTCTTATCTCTGCATGTATATTATGTCCCTTTCTCCCTCTTTTATTTTTGAACAGTCTTGTTGTAGATTTGTTAGTCTGTTTACATAACCAAATTTTGGCTTTAAAAAAATCCTCTCTATTGAATCTTTGTTTTAATTATACTAAATTCTGCTTGCCTTCTACTTTTAGTTTATTCTATTTTTTGGAGGAGTTGATTGGCTTTAGGAAATATTTCTGAAAAAATCAAGTAAGCAGACATCTAAAAACTAATCAATGCATTTGGTAAAATGGAGGTTTGTGGTAACCTTGAAAAGTGGTTTCAGTGTCTTGGTGAGGGCAATGCCCTAGGGGAGTGGGTTGAGGAGAGAATATAAAATGAGGAAGTAAAGACAATGAACACTGATATCTTTTCAAGTTCTATTATAAAAGGGAACAAAGGATCAGGTCTGTAGCTAGAGGTGTCCATGAGGACAGGTGACAAGTTTTTTTTTTTTAAAACATGAGAGCTCCTATAGCACAACCTATTTGAAATTTCAACACAGGAAATCTTTTTAGCCCATCATTCAATTGCAAAGTACACAGTCTCAATTAATTATACAGCTCACACTTAAGAATTTTTCACCAAATGTTCTTGGAAAGTCTTAACCAGATGATTAGCCACTAATTTCTTTTCCTTCTTCCTTTTTTTCATTTGGGTTTAGAGAAGGAAATTGGAAAGAGAAAAGCCAGATTGATCACTGATTTTCAAATTCTAAATATTTATCTGTCAGTAGTTTTTTTCAGACTATTTCTCAAGCTTAGGAAACTGATCTCACATAGGGTCACATATAGATGAAATTCAAAACTGTGACCGAACTTCCTATGTTATATATTCTTTGTGGATATGTTAAACGTGTGATAAGTAATTTAAATGCAAATATTGAGGATAAATAAATTGGGTTTTAGAAGACCTACTACTTACCATGCAAATTGTTATCAATTTCAATATTTTCAGACATTATGGAATTATTTGTGCTGTAGCTCAGACCAAGAACCATTTGAAGATCTGAGAGATTTAGTCGTGCTGTTAGTTCACCACTTCTATCTCCAACCTACAACCACAAGCATTTATATTTTAGAGTAGTATTTAAAAACAAAGAATGGTGAAGACTAGGTGAAAATGTGAACCTAAAACTGGAAAAAAATATAGAAAAATGAGAATAACTGTATTAGAATTAGGAGACTGTGAATGGATGAAATGAGTTTTTTCATTAATAGTTTTTTCAAGGAATGCAGAAAGAAAAAGTTTCTAAAATATCACAGTAGGACAGCTAATTATACCTTATTAATTCTTTAGTTCTCTAAATATTAAATTGCTCTTATTTTCTGAGATCATATTAAGTAATAATGTAGGTTACCCTGTGACACATTAACTTGGCACCACGTGAATAAAATTTCCTTAGATTTTATTTCTATATTATAATAATAGTTAATAATAGCCAGCACCAGACATTATGCTAGGCACTTTTATATATATTATCTCTAATCTTTATAACAATTTGCAAGGTGGATATTATTCCCATTTTGCAGATGAGAGAAATGAGACTCAGAAAAGGTTTCCAAACCCAAATAGCAAGTGGCAAAATAGTAACAGGAACCAGTCCTTTATTCTAAAAACCATGTTTTTCCTTCAATATCATACTTCTAATCCATGTAGAGATGGGGGTAGAGTAAGGGCATATTTTAGTAATGTCCTTCCATTCCCCCATGCCCACCCTTACCTTCCTGTTTTCCTACATTAAGGCCAAACAAAAATAACTGTGACCTATATCTCAAAATGCTTTGTGGAGTTCTTATGCCAAGAGATATATAATCAAATTTATTATTCATCCATGTGAACAATCTGGAGAAATAATAGGGTTACCTCCCCAAACCACGGATTTTTAAATTACAATAGCACAGATAGCAATTTTTTTAGTTTCATACCTCTCTTGAAATTTCCAGGTGCTTTTCAGCAAAATGCATTGCTTGGTCATGATTTCCTAGAGCTGTGTATGCATTTCCTAAGCTCCAACATGCTCTTCCTTCACCAATTCTGAAACATAATTCACAACTAACATGCAGTTACCTGAAAAGAGGTCTGTGTATAAAATAAAAGCTGTGTAGCAGTAATTATAGGTATAAACAGTGCTTTGTATTTATTTGGGCTTTAATATGAAGAACACACTATCATGTTACTAGAGACAGAATACTCAGAATACTGAACTCAGCCAAGTATTAAAACATGAAAAACATTCTTTCTAAAATATGTAATGAATTATAAAATAATAAAACCTCAGGAACCGGTCTTCTAGTCCAACTACCCCATTTTCTTTCCCTAACAGCCTTGCCAACTAATCATTTAGTGTGTGTTTGAACAGCAAGAAGGGAGAACTCACTACCCTCTTGAGGTAGCATACTTCATTTTGAACAACTGCATCAAAAAGTTCTTTCTCATAGTGAGGTAGAAAAATCTACCTTCTAAAGCAAACATCATGGACTAAAGGCTGGCAGAGATACACTGTTTTTTCATATAGTAAAACAAAACAAAACAACTGAATTAGCCACCAACATTTAGAAATAAGAATATTTGATATAAAGCACAGTACTTCCACGTTCTCTTGAATGAGGAGGAGGATACAGACATGAGGGACTCTCTTTCCTGCCTGGCAGCAATTATCTGGAGGTGGGTAGCAGCTGCCCCCTTCACGTTGGTTATTATCTCTAAGTTCACCACAGTTCCCACACTGATAGATTCAGGGGGACTTCTGCAGAAGAAGTTGAGTTTGTGACCGAGCCATTGATCTGGGTTCAAGGGCATGTGGAACCAGACTAATTTTCTATCACAGGCTAGCCCTTCAGAAAATAACATACAAAGGATATTACTGAAACAGGAAATTCCTTAGAAAGGAATTAAAAAAAAAAAAGGAAACAAAAGGAAGACAAAGTTCTAGAGATTCAACAGTGTATCTATATTTTTACCTTAGCTACAGTAAAAGGATACATGACTTACCGATCATTTAGCTCTTGAGCAATTGCTAAGTGTTTCAAATGATAATCAATGGCCTTTTCATAGTCTTGAAGTAAAGTATATGTGTTTCCAAGACTGTAACAAGACTGTGCTTCCACAGCTCTGTCTTTAAGCTGTCGAGCCAACAGTAGTGTCTTTCTACGAAAAGAAATTAACTTTTACATAATAATCATTTTTAGTTTGGGCTATAATAATCCTAAAATAAAACTTTCACTTTTCCTCTCTGCTGTTTTCTGCTCCCTCTAAATTTGTTTTAGAGCCTATTATCCCATAGTTTCTCCATCACTTTCAGACAAAATGAAAAGATGTTTCTGAAACACAAAAAGCAGATTTAAACTTTTAGAATAAATTTGAGTCCTAACAATTAACCAAAATAAAGGAGTCCTGAAACATGAGGTCAGATGCTTCCAATGATTGACATAACATTTTTAATATTTAAAAAAACTTTCCCTTTTGTATTGGCAATAATTCAAAAAAGGTTTTGTCCACACATCTGTTTTCAATCACACTGTTTTACATTTTGTTAAAGTATAAAATACTTAGGTAAAATGCTTATGTATAGGCCATTAGTCACTGATTCATGAAAAATACTGAATATTACACTTAAACATTACTCAAATTCTGTCTAACACTTGTGCTACTGTCAGTGAGAAGCCAGTGTAGCAGTTAAGAGCATGAATCCTGGAGCTAGACTGCCTGGGTTCAAATCTCAACTTTGCTACTTACTATTTATGTAAAATGGGGGAAATAGGTCATAGGATTTTCGTAAGGATTAAATGGATTACTATATATATAAAGTGCTTAGAATGGCATTTTGTGCAGAGTAGATGCTACATAAATGTCAATGCAATTTTATTAATATTACCAGTGCTTAAACCTACAGATGCTTTTGGATACAAGAATTTAAATGACTCTTTCCCATAATTTTTGCCAAATAGTATAATTACTTCATATCATTTATAACTATATAAAAAATGACTACATGGTAATGTGATAGATTTTCTTAAGCAAACAAATCTGAAGTTATATATTTAATGATGATGTCTTCAAAGCTGTCACCTTGGGAGGCTTCTTGCTTATATTATTCTAATGTTGCCTGTCTCCCCAAACATTTTTGAAAGACTTTTGGAATTGTCTTCAGATCCTGTGGTACATCCCTTTCTGGCACACCATTATTCTTTGATTTGTAAATGATCAGAAATCATCCTAGAGCCAAATTCAATTACTAAAGTAGGTTTACCAAACTACTGCTTTGTATCCTGAAGGATATGGATCTATAATATTAGGTTAGCTTTCCTGTCTGGCCCTGAAAACAATTCCAAAGGAGAGTTCCAAAAATATCTCTAACCCATAATTTGGAATATATGTAAAGCTCTGAGATCTAGTCTGCTTATTGAGGGAGGAAAAGTAATTTCATTATTTTATGCTCTTGCTGCGATAGCCACCATCTGCTTTATAACAGAACTTTGAAGTATTTAATATAGGTACACCATTTAATAATTAAGACTTTTCTATATCCTTTGGCTTTAAAATATAAGAAACTTTTATATTTAAAATGAAAATATATACTTTTCACATAATGATATATTTAATTTGTGAGGATATTTCATATCTAACTGACAAACATTAACCATTAGTCAATATTTAAAGCAAGGTAGGATTCCATTCAATTTTTTAGATGGATCTAAAACAATTTTACCTTTTTTAAAGATGACAAACTATCCAGAATTCTTTCACTTTTGATTCTTTAATAATAAATTACAAATCAGTCACTGTGTCCTTGATTTAGTCAAACCTGGCTTCTGCCTGAGGTTTACTGGGTCTTCAATCCCCACTAACTAGGGAAAACTCTGAACAATCTAGAAAGAACAGACCAGGCAACTTGAAGCAGTCTAAACTTTGCTATTATCTATGTTTCAAACCTACTGATAAGTTAGAAATATCCTGCCACAGTAGAAGCTGGGATTGCCAACTCCTCAGGTAAGTGAATGGTGTCTCGGCTCACAGTGATAGTCAAAGTTGAGCAGAAAGAAGGTGAGAGGAGAATTGCTCAGTAAGAGGGTGGAATCGTAGGGGAAAAATTCAGCAATCACTGGTAGAGACTATAAATATTTTTGTTACCAGGCTTTCTTTTGGCCTCTCTTCTAACTCATAATTGGGTGAAATAAGGCATATACACATAAACACCACACATGCTAAAACAGGTTTAAAACAATTTCATTTAAACACAATTTAAAATTTAAAAACAATTTTAAAGATAAAAACTAATAAAAATAGAAAGGGGTCATACTACTGCTAGGTACAATAATATTAGGTACAATAATATTTATGAGCACTGTGTGTTAGGTACTATGCTAAGTGCTTAATATTAACTATACTCTTTCATTCAATTCTCACAATAATCCGAAAAAGTTACTGATATCTTCTGTTACAGATGAGGAAACAGGCTTCGAAGCCCACAGTCGTGGTGCTAGTATGCAGCAACCAGGTTTTAAAGCCAAAGCCTATGATTTAAGTGGATTACATAACTACTCATTTTACATTTATCTACAAAAATATTAGACTAACTTGTAGTATTCAGAAGCAGTTTCAAATTCACCAAGAAATATATATGCATTTCCAAGGTTGCTATATGCTCTTCTTTCAGCTGCTTTATCTCCAAATTCTTTTGCAATAAGGAGACGCTGAAAGAGAAAATTACAATTAGATGCAGCTAAATAAAACTGAAGAATGACCTAATCGCTGTTCGATACTTTGATGGAGGAAATGATCCGGCTCCAAGCCTTCCACTGTACCTGCTCATGTGCTATCACTGCATCCCTGAAGTTTCCAAGGAGGTAATGTGTGTTTCCAAGATTTCCAAAGGCACGTCCTTGGGCTGCTCGGTCACCCAAAGCAGTCACTAATGATAGGTTTTCCCTAAGTGGTAACAAAAAGTGATTAAAAAAAAAAAAAGTTTGGAAAATATTTTTATTTATTTGATTTACAGATCTAATTCTTTTTATCAGAAAAAAAATTTTTAGTGAGCTTTACAGTCATAATGTGCAACATTTTAAAGATACATCTGTGATGAAAGGCAATTACAGGAAACAGCTGGGAACACTTTATTGAACAATTCAGATAAGGTTTCTGCAGAGTGAAGGACAGAGTTAACCCTGGAACCCCTGTGGCAGAGAAGTTCTATGAAATTCTATTGGTAAATGACAAGATTTACTCTGAATAACTTACCATTGATATTTCCTGTTTTTGCCACTAAGTGGCACTGGTCTGCAGTTTAAATGAAAGCTGTAGATTACTACTAATATGACACTATAACATTTAAGCAACTGAATTGCTGGTTTATTTTGCTAGTCCATAATTTAAAAACCTTTTCCAAACTTAAAAACTTACTACTGGATAAAGAATGTATAGTAGATCCATGGCTTAGGTGGGCCCACACAATTTTGTCAGCCCCTACTCACTCATAAAAATCCACAGCGGCCTGCAGAGCAATTCTCATTTCTTCTGGAAATTCTCCTCCATCCTGGGGGCCAGGGCAGCCAAAACTTTTCCCTTTGGCATGATACACATTTCCAAGATTGTAAAGTGCTCTTGCTTCTCCCACCTACATAAAGATACAGCAAAGTTTACATTTTGAAATCAGATGCCAGGTAATTATAATGCTTATCACATATATTTGTAATATCCTTAATATTATGGTCAAGGGAAAGAAATTTTTACATTGGCTATTCATCTAGAACCAAAGAAATGTTTACTTACAAAAGAAGGACCTCTCACTATTTCCTTTTTTTCTCTATTTTAAAATTTTTATTATGTTTCTTCTTTTACTTCTATTTGTTTATGAATATTTTCTTTTTGGTACTAACTTTTAGATAAACTACAGGATAACTAAATAGTATTAAAATACAAGGCAATTTCAATGAAAACATTTGGCATACTATCTAATGTTTCCATATTACCTTGTCGTTAAGCTCTCTGGAAATATCTAGGTGTCGCTGACAACAAACGATAGCTTCATCAAAATTCCCAAGAACTTTTAAGGTGTTTCCCAGATTACCACTAGCTTTGGCTTCCCCCAACTGGTCTCCAATAGTCCTGGGGGAAAAAAAAGCAAATGGCATTAAAATATAAAGCAGCCAGAGTACAGTTTCCCTAGAGGACAAACTGACATGCTCAAAGTTAAGAAAGACCCACTGGCCTTCAAACCTACTTTAAATACAAATTTAAAACTTACATTTCTGTCTTTAATTAGTTTTCATCCATTTAATTAAACTCCAGGGCCATTTCACTACTATCATTCAATTAAACTCTATATTCAACCTAAAGATTAGTTTTAAAAAGTGATGCTATTGAACCAGAACTTATTAAATATATTGTTAATTGTTTCTAATTGAATAGAAATACTTTTTAAAGTAACAGCTAATTTAGGGAGAAAGAACATTAAACAGCTTAAATTAATTACCTTGCAAGAGTTAAATCATGATGGTGGTATTCTAATGCTTTGGCATAATCATGCAAATAGAAATACGCATTGCCCAGCTGGCTGTAAATAGCACTAAGCGTTTTTAGGTCTTCAGTTCCAACTTGAACCGCTGCTTCAAAGAATGACACGCCTGCGCGGCAGTCTCCTGATTTACACAGACGTTCCCCTTCCAAGGCCAGCTCTAGGCAAGAAGCTTCCATTCTACAAAATTACATAGCACAGACATTTACAACATAACATTACAACTGCATCGCAGTGTTTTTAACTTCCAGTAATGTAATTTAAATGTGGACTATGTGGCTACTCTTGTTCAGAACAGCTGCCTCTATACTTGAAGTATATATATATTATTGATAAAACAGTAAACAGTCATTTGTAGCTGAGAGATCTGTTATGTAGGATAGCTAGATATCTTTAAGTGGAGCTCATTTTAATTAGCCCATCCAGAGCAACTCACTTTACTAGTTAAAGAACCTAAAGCAATATATCCCATACTATTCTCAGTTGTGGCAGGCCTATGAACTTTCTGAGAGTTTGGGGAGATAAGGAGTATCTGGGAAAGTGAGGTCCTATATGATTAATCTTATTCCCTATCCAGGTATCCATCTGTCCGTCAATCCCTCCCACCATCCTTCCATCCGGCTCTCTCCCCTTCTCTGTTTCATACACAGAATACACACATACAACATAACTCACTCTCCTTCCTCTTCTTACCACCAAATGACAATCCACACTCTAGAAAAATAGAGGAAGAATATATCTTGATCTATAGAGCGCATTTTCAGAGGAGAACTAATTGTCAAGAAACTTTAAATTAGGAATCAATGATTCAAAGATTTGCAGAAATTATAATTCTCAAAGTCTGTCCTTGAATTGAAAAAGCCAGAAGAATTAAGTCAGTGTAAATAAATCTGGGAGAAAAAACATTTTGGGTTTAAATCCTCAACTTCAAGAGGTGCCCTTCACCAAAGTTGCCACTATGTTTCTGCAGCATCTTCGTGATTTCTGCCATGTCTATATTTACCTATTAACTTAATGTATTTCTACAGTTTGGCATATTTCCTTTAAATTGGCACACTATATTTAACTTGTCATTAAAAAAAAATCTAGCTTCATCTGAATCAGTATCCATAAAACTGTCAATTTGATGATACTTATATTTTCTAATACACATTATATAAATATGTAATTATTAAAATTTAAAAGTGAGTAAAATTACCTTATGTACCACCAGTGATATACATGTCATCCTTTGAAAAATTCTGATTAAGCTCATCAAACATTTTAATGTTTGAAATAGCACTCAATTACTCCTTATAAGAATCAGCTCTGAGCCCCTCTCACAGAGCAGTAGTTCTTAATGCTGGCTTTCCAATAGCGGAGCACATAGGAGCACTTTTAAAACTCAACGCTGAGCCCCACTTGTGGGTGAGGTCAAGTCCCCAAGTGATTTTAACATACAAGCTGGGGTTGAGAATCACTGCTTTTATAAGAAATGTGAATTAAACCACTCACCGCTCACCCTAGTATCATTCAAATATGATTTATGCTTTGTGTATCTAGCAACAGGTCAATTAATATTTCCTCAGGTGCTCTCTTTTAGTCTATAAAATGTCAAGATTTCTTAGGGTCATAAATTAAAATGGGGATTATAAAGTGGAAAATAGATCTGATTAGGCTAAAAGAAAAGTCTGAACTAAGATTAACAAAGCCAATTGTAAAGGTTCAAAGCAGACTTCTGGTTCAGAACAAGCAGATTTATGTAGTTAACTCAAATTTTACATGCAGGTATCTTTCTTTTATAATTCAAGTGAGTTAGCCAATGGCAACAACTTGCTCATAGTTACTAGTGACTTCACCTGCACTTTACCGATCTATGCAAAATAATGCAAGCAAACCTCCATTTAACATTTTGCTTCAACATTAGACCAAGCCAGTTAGATATAGGGGGGAAGATCATGGAAAGATAAATCAGTTAAATCAGAAACCTTAAATTGCTATATTTGTTTATATGTCATTTGACAATTAATAAAGCCTAGTTCTGTCTTTCACAAGTGAAAACTGCCCTTTAGAATGGTATTTTTGAAAATAAGAGATTTCATACAAGAAAAAAGATTAAGAGTATTTCTGTTTAAGATTTTATGAGGTTACTATCATTGTGTATAAAGAGAAGTCAGCAAAAGATTGATATGTAAAAATATGATTTTTTAAATTTTTTTTTGGTAGAGATAAGGGTCTTGCTATATCGCCCAGGCTGGTCTCAAAGTCCTGGCCTCAAGCGATCCTCCTGCCTTGGCCTCCCAAAGTGCTAGGATTACAGGCATGAGCCACCATACCAAGCCAAAATGTGATTTTTATTAAAGGATTCTTTTGCTGAATGAGGCACCTAAAACTAGTTATCTTTCTATACAAACTGAAACTAATGAATTTCTAAGAATTATCATAGAAAAAAATTAGAAAAGATTTTTATATATAAAATATAATACTTTTCCTATTAAAAATTTTTAATTTGGGCCGGGTGCAGTGGCTCATGCCTGTAATCCTAGCTCTCTGGGAGGCCGAGGCGGGTGGATTGTTTGAGCTCAGGAGTTCGAAACCAGCCTGAGCAAGAGTGAGACCCCGTCTTTACTAAAATTAGAAAGAAATTAATTGGACAACTAAAAATATATAAAAAAAATTAGCCAGGCATGGTGGCGCATGCCTGTAGTCCCAGCTACTCGGGAGGCTGAGGCAGAAGGATTGCTTGAGCCCAGGAGTTTGAGGTTGCTGTGAGCTAGGCTGACGCCATAGCACTCTAGCCCGGGCAACACAGTGAGACTTTGTCTCAAAAAAAAAATTTTTAATTTGGCCAGGCACAGTGGTTTACATCTGTGATCCTAGCACTCCGGCAGGCCAAGGTGGGAGGATTGCTTGAGGTGAGGAGTTTGAACTAGCCTGAGCAAAAGCAAAACCCTGTCTCTATTAAAGACAGAAAAATT
>CAUYSK010042589.1:0-59219 GCA_963575035.1 Avahi laniger | reverse complement strand
ATACAACAACACACACATATAGAATTTTTTATTATAGAATTTACTTATAACCATAAAAGGCACATTTGCACTAATTTGCAGTCCCACCAGCAGTATATGAGTGTTCCTATCTCTCCGCGTCCACGCCAACATTTATTGTTTTGGGCCTTTTTGATAAAGGCCAGTCTCACTGGAGATGAGTGATATCTCATTGTGGTTTTGATTTGCATTTCCCTGATGATTAGAGATGTTGAGCATTTTTTCATATGTTTTTCGGCCATGATTCTGTCTTCTTTTGCAAAGTTTCTGTTCATCTCCTTTGCCCACTTTTTGATAGGGCTGTTCGATTTTTTCTTGCTGATTTTTCTGAGTTCTAAATAGATTCTGGTTATCAGCCCTCTGTCGGATTTGTAGCATGCAAAAATTTTCTACCATTCTGTGTTGCCCAGCTACTTTTATCTTAACTTAGCTCATGGAGCTTAAGCCTTTTATTTAGTTAAATCTATTTTTATTTCTCTATGTTATTTTTTTCTCAATTCCTCTAAGTTTAAAAAAATTCCTCCCCTTCTACAGATTAGACATGCACTATCTAAAAATACAGTACTTGCTTTTTAATCATTATTGTTAGAATTAAATGAAACTGAAACTTGTTAATGAAATTAGCCAACAAAATTTTCCATTGCTGACCAGATATTATAAAAAACATTGAACCTATCATGTTTAATAGTGCATAGATTTTCCCAAGCTGGATAACTGTGAAATAGAGGGTAACCAATGATTTGAGTGTAACTGTGATTAAACGTTCCAATGTTGGAAGACAGTTTTAATGGAAGCTATTATCTATATTTATAGCAGTTTCATTTTTTACTTCAGCTGTTACTTACTCAGTTTTTTTCCTTCTTTTTTTTTGCAATTCATTTGCAAAGTATTCCATTAATTGTCTCATAACTGTCATATCCATGGAAAATTGTTAGCATGCCTTAAAGTGATCAAGAAAGCTCTTGAGTGTTGAAATATACAAAGTCTTATTTTAGATCTCTGTTTCTCATCTGGGTTCTGCTTAGGCAAAACTAGTTAGATTTAATGATGCTTTCATGCATTTGCTATTAAATTATATTAGTCTAGGTCAGTCAGCCCCTTGAGATATGTTCATTGCTCTAGGCTGCTTGCCTGGACTAGATGACCATGCAATCCTTTTCCAGCTCTAAAGTCCAGTCAGAGACATTTAATCTGGCCATCAATGGTCTCTTGCCTTGATAATGACATGTATCCGGTGGTCCGAGTTTAAGAATGCTGAAACAATGTGTATGGTCTTGTCTGATGTTACTCTACTCTTTCCCTGTACCCCTAGTCTTGCATCATGTATATCCTAAGCAAAAAATGTAATGATTTTTAAGGATCTTTGTTTGTACTAGGATTGCCTAGATGGGGTAGCTTTCCCAAGAAAGAAGAGACATAGAGGGGAACCATTGAGATGCCTACATTCAAGAATAACAATTTCTAGGCAGACAGTGAAATCATGATCCAACAAAATACTAGATTAGTAATACATTAAAACATTTTAAAGTAAATTCTGTTTTATTATAAATAAAATGAGGAAAAAAAGTGATATCCAGAGTGATGTCTTTGATAATTTGGGAAACACCTACTTTCTGCCAAAACTGTGTTATATACTGGAGACATGGGGTTAAAAGATGCAATCCCTGTTCCCAAGTAGCTCATAGCATGGAGAGAAGGCTGAATAGGAAACAGTGTCAGAGCTATGGAGGCAAGTACTGAATAACAGGGAGCAGATGGAATGGATGCCTAGCTCAGACTGTAAACATCTGGAAGAATTCTGGAGAATGTGCCCTATGAACTGAGCTTTAAAGGAAGAAAATTTCAGGCAGAAGGAATAGCATATTAGAAAGCCCAAAGCTTGAGAAAATAGCCTATTTACTTTCTTGCAAGTATTTCAGGCAAGGCCTTAATTGGTCAGTGGCAAGAGATGAAAATGAAGGATTAGCAGGACCAAATGATTAAGGTTCTTATATATCTTGATAAGGGTTTTGATTTTATTTCATGCCAATAAAGAGGTATTAAAGCATTTTAAGTAGTCAGGAAGGTACAATCAGATTTGCATTTTACAAAGATTTCTCGGGCCACAACTGTGTAAATAATAGAGAAAAATAGGGGGACACATTAGCACAGAAAAGAATAGTGAGAGGACCATTTTTAGCAATTCAGAAAAGAAATAAGGAGTTTCCTAAGAAGAGACAGTGCTTCTGAGCAAGATATTAAAGAGCTAAAAGAGGCAAAATATGATAGTTGATTATATGGTTGAATAGACGAAAATAAAATATAATGAAATGTTTAGGATGCCTCAGGATTCTGGGTTTGGCAACCAGGTAAACTGTGAGGACATTCGCAGAAACGAGGAGCGACAGTGTAAGAGAAGATTTGATTGAAGGTAGATATAACTAGCTTGAGTTACCCCTAGAAGTGTACAAGTGGATACATAGGGCCAGGACTAGGATGAGGTGAGTGAGGTGAGAGAGACATTCAATTGGGCACAAAATTTAAGGAGCAAAAACTCAAATTAAGATAAATGCCACTTTAATGAAAAACCTTTTTTACAAAAAAATCAAAATTAAGGCAAAAATCCATGAACAAAATATTCAAATGTTAAATAATGGCAGGATCAGTCACAGTGCCATGCCAAGACATACTGAATGAAGCAAAAGGAAAATCGATAATACTGATGCTGGGATACATTGCAGTGGTAATGACAGCTGGAAGCCCTACTCTTTAAGGAAGCTAAGGCTGAGAATGAGGCAGAAGGTTTAAAAGAGTTGTTTTTATTTATTTCTTTTTACTTTTATGGAGTAAGAAACTTGAACAGGTTTGTTTGCTGAGGTTATAAAGCACTGGCCGTGGACAAGGGACATGGGGTAAAGAAGTCAGAGACCACAGAGGCTCAAATCCAGGAAAAGGAGGGGACTGGAGAAAAGGAGGTGCAGATGGGAACTCTTGCAGGTAAGTCATTGAACAAAGGCCTTCAGAACCGAGGGAGCTTCCACCTGGGAAGTGAAACCATAGGACCCAACAATCCCTCTTCTGGGGATATACCCAAAGGAAATGGAATCTGCACCTCTTAGAGATACCTGGACTTTCATGTTCATTGCAGCACTATTCACGATAGCCAAGCTTACGAAGGCAACCTAAGTGTCCATCACGGAATGAATGGGTAAAGAAAATGTGGAATATATACATAATGGAATATTCTTCAGCCTTAAAAAAGAGGGAAATCTTGTCATTTGTGACAAAATGGATAAACCTGAAGGACACCATGTCCCAGGCCCAGAAAGACAAATACTGTATGTTCTCACTTATGTGTGGAATCTAAGAAAAAAAGTTGAACTCATAGAAACAGAGAGTACAACAGTGGTTACCAGGGACAAGGGGGAATGGAGAGATGTACATTAAAGGGTACAAAGTTGCAGTTATGTTAAAATAAGTCCAGAGATCTTATCTACAGCATGAAGAATACAATTAATAATATTGTATCGTAACCTGGAAATCTGCTAAAAGAGTAGATTTCAGGTACTCTTACCACCAAAGAATTAAGAATATGTTAATTTGCTTGACTGTAGTAATCATTTTACTGTATACGTATCAAAACATCATGTTGTACACCTTAAATATATACAATAAAAGAAATAAAGTGCTTTTATTGATTGAATAACACGTTAGCATATCTCCCCTCTGTGGGTAATTCTTTTTCCTTTGACATGTTTATAATATTTATTCACATCTTTCTGTATTTCTCCCCATCCCTAAATTTAGAGAAATTAGTATGCAATACTTATCTTCCTGTAATCCCCTCTCTTTTGAGCGTCAATCAGCAGTTACTAACGTGAAGCTTTAACAAGCTAAGAACAAAGAAGCATTAAAAACACTATTTGCTGAAAATAATAGAAGTGGTGCTTAAGTGCTGCTCACATCTCTTCAAAAATCCTCTTACTCAACCTTCAGGTGGAAATTATACTCAAGGCTTCAACGGCTGGATCCCCAAGTTCACTGAAATCTGCATCTTGGAGCAAATTTTCTGTGAAACAGTTCTTTCCTTTCAGTAATAAAATATCTACTATAAAGCTGAGAAACAATGCAAGCAAATGCACTAAATGTTTGTTGTTCATGAAAGTAAGTTATTCCTTTGTGCATTGCTATTATTTGAGCGAAGATACAGAGGTTTATACTAATAGATTAGATTGCAGAACTACCCCTGAGAACTACCTCTCAAACATGCTAAGTATCCAGCCTGACAAATTAAGGAGTCTCCAAGGCTGCTGTTTCTCTGGTCATCTTTAATCAGGCAATACTGTGGCGAAACCCTCACAATTAATCTTAAGAGTTGTTTTTCTTCTACAGTAAGTTGAAAGGGAATTTTAAAAGTGTATGTAGTAGCTTGCTCTTTGTTATAATTTTATTTAGAGGGTTGTGGAGGAAGGATTGGAATATAACAAAATTATTCTATTTTCCCCCTTTTAAGGAAAACTAGAAAAACAAATCATACAATTTCAGGAAAATTAAGAAAGAGGATACTTATCTGTTATAATGTGTCTTATAAATATTTAACTTATATTAAAATTATATTTCAGCTACACTAATGTCACAAAACACTCCAGGCATAACGGAGTACATGCTACTCACTATACATTACTATAACTTTCTGTCACTGGGATTTATGGAAATCAGCACCTCTTGGAGATAGCTGGGATTTATTTGGGAGGGAGAGTGTCACGTTATTTCCTATACCTGGAATGACCCAGACTTCTGTGCATGTTAACACTCTATCCATCTGACACAACCTAGACCATGACCTCTTTCCTGATCCAGTTATTTTTTCATTAATTTAACAATGGTTATTGACTGCCATAAGTGAATAAGGCAATGAAACAATGAATTAATCAATGTGAGCAGATTCTATGAGCTATGTGGTTTTTGACCCCAGTAGAGCCTGTTGTAGTGCCTGGAATATTATCAGGCCAAATAAATACCTACCTTATTATTAATTATACATGCACTGCATAAATTGAAATACATTTATATTTATATTTACATGTACATTTATATTTATCTCAAGAAATTCTCCCTAAATTACGTTAGCTTCTGAAGTGTATCTTTCCAGCAAGCCAATATTTTAAATCTTCAAAGGAACTTTCTCTGTAAAGTAAATAAACTTTCTTTTGAATGTGGTGGAAGAAGTTGGTAGATAATTTCTGAATGTCTGGTTTTATAATAAGGAGGGTTGCTGTCCTCAAAGTTTAGCAATCACTAGAACCTGAGGGACTTTTATCTAATCTTAACCCCGCACCTGACTGCCAGGCAGAGCTAATCACTTAACCTCCCAATGAGTTAATGGGTTCATCTGTAAAACACGATTGCCATCAGAGGGCATGAAAGGAAAAGACTAATGATGGAATGAGGGTAGATTTAAAGATTCAACAACGCTATTGAAATTCACAGCAAGGCCGTTTTCCATTATTTCCCTAAATTGTGACTGTACTGCTTTTATGAGGAGTAAATTCAATAAAAATAAGCTTATAAGAGTTCTGTAGTGCTAGTTTGTATCTGCTGGACTTATGCCACATGTAAGAAAAGACTCTTGTTTTCAAAAATGTAAAATGTAAAACATGTTGAAAATTCATGATGTTTTCTTTAGATGCTGAAGGACTCTAGACTCTGATAGACAAAACATACCCCCTATGATTTTGATAATACTGCTAAATAAAAAAATAGTTCAAACATTTCCTTTTATCATCTTCTTCTACTTCCTTTTTCATTTTTCTACTACATTCTGAATTTGACTTTTATGTTTCTGAATCTTTGTTTTTGTTTTTTTTTTTTTTACCCTGAAAAGACGTGGAAGTATTTTTGCAGGCTCCAAGTTACCATTTTCAGTGTCTGATGAGGTCCTCCTTTGGGTTTGTGTCAAACAATTATTTCCAGGCTCCAGATAAAGAGCAAGAGTACCCCAGAAATTCCCTAAGCTCACTAGGGGCTTGCTTGCCTGAGCTGGTTGCATCTCTCTAGCTGCAATGCACATTTTTTGAGATAATAATAAATATTGGCTGAAAAGAAAGTGATGGAAAGTACATTTCTCTAAGACATAAGATTCAGATCTATTGATGGATAAACTGATTTTTTTTTTCTCCAGACACTATAACACCTGTTCAGGACAAGTAAGCATTGTTGCAAAGGGGCTGGAGGATGTTAACTGAACTGGCATTGGGGACACGATGAGATAGGAGAAAATCAGAACTAAGGCACACATTGTTCAGATAGCTAATAGTTTTCCTTTAACCATTGATTCAACCTTACACAATGAAGTTTATCCATTAGAGCTCACATTAGTAACTGCTGATTGTATTATGTGGGAGGTTGGTATAGAATAGAGGGAACAAAAATTTCACAATATCCAGACAACTAATGACATAAAAAGCTGTTTCATGTATCAGTATCTGAAAGAAACCGTTTGGACTTTACATAAATACAGAAATCAAGAATTCAATGTAATGAAAATAAGGCAGAACACTGAAAAAGTATTGAATACAGTAGGCCTCGACATTCTAGCTTTAATGACCAATTTTTAAGAAAACCAGCTTCTGTAAGAAGGCCACATAATGTTTTTATACCTCACTTTTAAATATGTCCTAGCATTTCCTCATTCATTAGCTCATTGGGTTCTCATAGTCTCATAACCCTAAAATTAAAATGTTAATACATTTCAGAGTTTCAAAAGTTGAAAGACATAAATTACATAATTTGCTGAGGGTGGTAAAAAAGCCTCTGGAACTACAGTCCCAATTTAGCTCATCCTGCCCAAGGCCAATCTCACATGAACCTGTTCTATCAGTTAATGAAATAAAGATGCCAATTACATTTATTCTGAAGTTATGTTCAGTCAAACAAGCAGTTACTTTAGCTCTCAGATGCCTAAAAACCACCAGCCCAACAAGATTTCACTTTTCAGCCAGTCATATAAAACAGTGGAGGACATAAGGTTGTCTTCTTCCAAAGAGATTTTAAGTATTTATGCTCCTAAATGCTAAATTCCTAAAATTGTGTCCTGACAAAGAAGAGGAAATTTGTTTTTCTGTTATATTTTCCACATTTTCTCATTACTTGATCCCTCCTTTCCTCCCTCCCTCCCTCTCCTTCCTCTTTTTTTATTTTTTTTTTCTTTTAATAAGCATGTATATATAACCAGCAATTACCAAGCTTACAGTGCACTGGGCAGTGTGCTGGGCTCTCCATTGCAAACATTCCAAGTATAATAAGAGAAACAGGAAGCAGTGGAGTGAATCAGCTAGTTTTGGAATCAGATTAGTCACAGTTGATCCCAGCTGCAGGCCCAGAATGTGGAAGGTGGGCTGCCGTGCGTTTCAATCACATGCAATGTGGCACACCGGAGCATAGCGTCCTGTCGATTCATGCTGCACGACCATTTATAGCTTTTACCTTAGTTAACATCAGTGTTTATATATTTTAGAGGTACTTATCAATCCTTGTACCAAATACAAAGGGGACCTCAGAGACTTCCAGTCTCATGGTTCTCAAATATCACTGTGCACCAGAGTCACTTTTTATAAGGAATGGATTCTTGAGTTCCCCCAAGGAAATAAGTATCTTCAGAAAAGATGTTTAAAAAAATTCATGTTTCTATTAATAATAAATTCTCCAAGTGATTATTGAGTAACCTATTTAAAGTACTATTGGAAAATCTTAGACTATAACCCTGCTTTTGAATTTTATCGTGACAAGATCTAGGCTCAAGTGTAAATAGTTGAGAGAGTAAGGTTTAGTGAGAAATTTTTCAGTCTTAGAAATACTGAGATAGATAGAAAATTGTTATTATAGTCCATGTAGCCAAAACTCTTGCCCAACCGTTGAGAAATGACAGAGTAAAAGGAGTTGGCCAGGGTAGAGAGTTCTGGATCCCTCTGAGGCAACCTAAGACTATGTGTCTGTCCAATAATAATGATCACGATAAGTAATTGACTATGTCCTGGTTTGTTTTAGACAGTCCCATTTCATGCCTGCTGTCTTAGTATAATTATTAATATTGCTATACATTTCTCTCTTAAGAATGTCCCTATTTGGGCAAAAAGTTCTATGGTCACCCTAACCATAAGGGAATCTTGTCAAAGACTCACAAATGTCCTACTACACAGCAGGGAAATGGTAGGAAGACTCATTTATTCAATTCAACTCAGTAACACATTTGTGCTAACATTTACACATGCCAAGTCTTGCATAAACAAGGGAAAGCCCTCTACCTCATGGAGTTTACTGCCTAGTGGTGGGAGACTCATACAATATACAAATGAAAAATAAGCAAAAATTGATAGAGGTTATAATAAATGCTATTATGGGAGTAAACTGGGTGATATAATAGGATTTTATGGGCAGGACAGGCAGGATGGAGGGAGGCTTTCTGGCAGACCATTGTCTGACTCAGTCTCATCTCAGGAATGGAGAACCAAATACCATATATTCTCACTCGTCAGTGGGAGCTAAATGATGGGTACACACAGGCACAGAGAAATGTAAAGGTCATTGAAAACCAAGAAGGGTGGGAGGGGAGCTGTATGATAAAAACTTGTCTATTGAGTACAATGAACACTATTCTGGTGATGAACACACCATAAGCCCTGACTTAAGCATTATATGAGGTACCCATGTATCAAAAACACTTGTATCCCCTTAAAATTTTGAAATTAAAAAAAGATGAAAGATAAGGGTCAGCAAAAATGTGGAGAAGAGGTAACCCTTGTACGTAGTTGATGGAAATGAAAATTAATGCAATCATGGAAAACAGCATAGAGGTTCCTCATACAATTAAAAAAAAACTATCATATGATCCAACTATCCCACTTCAAGGTATACCCAAGGGAAATGAAATCACTATATTGAAGAGATACCAGCACTGTCATAGTCATTGCAGAATTATTCACAACAGCCAAGATATGGAATAAAGCTAAGTGTCTATCAATGAATGAAGAAAATGTGTCATATATGTACACAGTGGAATACTATTCAGCCTTAAGATTGAGTCTTCCTCTCATGAAAGATTTCTCTATAGCATATCTTACTGATTGATAACATTTTACCCACAGTAGAACTTCTTTCAAAATTGGAGTCAATCCTCTCGAACCCTGCGACTGCTTTATCCACTAAGTTGATGTGTTATAATATTCTAAATCTTTTGCTGACATTTCAACAATGCTCACAGCATCTTCACCAGGAGTAGATTCCATCTCAAGAAACCACTTTCTTTGCTCATTCACAAGAAGCAACTCATCATTTCAAGTTTTATTAGGATAACACATCCTTTCCAGAAGGTTTTCAATTCACTTTGCCCAATTCCATTAGAAGAATCACTGTACATGGTTGCCATAACCTTACAAAATGTATTTCTTAAATAATAAGATTGGAAGTTGACCTTACTCCTTGGGCTGCAGAATGGATGTTGCGTTAGTAGCATGATTACTCTCTTTGTACATCTCCATCAGAGCTCTTGGGTGACCAGATGCATTTTCAATGAGAAGTAATATTTTGAAAGGAATCTGTTTCCCTGAGCAGTAGGTCTCGACAGCTGGCTTAAAATATTCAGTAAACCATTCCATAAATAGATGTGCTGTCATCCAGCCTTTCTTGTTCCATTTATAAATCACAATCAGAATAGATCTGGCATATTTCTTAAGGTCTCCAAGATTTTCAGAATGATAAATGAGCATTAGCTTCAACTTACAATCACCAGTTTCATTAGCCTCTAAATTGCTAGTCTGTCCTTTGAAGATTTGAAGCCAGGCATTTACATTTCCTTTCTAGCTAGGAAAGTCCTAGATGGCCTCTTCTTCCAATAGAAACCTGTTTCGACTCATCGAAAATTTCTTGTTTAGTGTAGCCACCTTCATCAATTATCTTACCTAGATCTTCTGTATAAGCTACTGCACCTTCTACATCAGCAATTGCTGCTTCCTCTTGCCTTTTCTTGTTATAGAGATGACTGCCTTTCTTAAACCTCATGACCCACCTCTGCTAGCTTTCAACTTTTCTTCTGCAGCTTCCTCACCTCTCTCAGCCTTCATAGAATTGAAGCTAGTTAAGATCTTGCTCTGGATTAGACTTTGGCTTAAGGGAATACCACGGCTAGTTTGATCCAGACCACTAAAATCTTCTTCATATCAGCAATAAGCCTGTTTCTCTTTCTTATCAGTCATGTGTTCACTAGACTAGCACTTTTAATTTCCTTCAAAAACTTTTCCTTTGCATTCCCAACTTGGCTCATTGTTTGGCACAAGAGGCCTAGCTTTTGGCGTATCTTTTCTTTCAACATGCCTTCCTCACTAACCTTAATCATTTCTAACTTTTGATTTAAAGTGAGATATGTGTGACTCTTCCTTTCACTTGAAAACTTAGAGGTCATTGTAGGGTTATTAATTTGCCTAATTTCAATACTGTTGTACCTCAGGAACTAGGAAAGTCTGAAGAGAGGGAGAGAGGCAGGGGAACAGAAGGTCGATTAAATAGAACACACAACACATTTATTGATTAAGTCTGCCATCTTCTATCAGTGTACTTCATGGTGCCCCAAAACAATTACAATAGTAACATCAAAGGTCATAGATGTTTGATCATAGATCACCATAACAGACATAATAATAATGAAAAAGTTTGAAATATTTCAAGAATTATCAAAATGTGACACAGAGACCAAAATTGAGCACAAGATGTTGGAAAAATGGCATTTATAGACTTGCTCAACTCAGAGTTATCACAAACCTTCAATTTGTTAAAAAAATGCACTTTTTGCAATGCACAATAAAGTATATCTGTATGCGAAATCAAAAAAATGTTGAACTCGCAGAGAATTGAATGATATTTGCTAAAGGTTAGTGGGTAGGAGAAATGGGCATGCATTAGTCAAAGGGTACAACTTTTCATTTATATGATGAACAAATCCTAGGGATCTAGTGTACAGCATGAGCGATGAAATTTGTTAATCAATTTGATGGTGGTAATCATTATACAATGTATATCTAATCATCACACTGTATATCATCAATATATTAGATATTTATTAATTAAACATTTTTAAATAAATAAATGCACAGTCCCTAACATTATGGAGCTCAGAAACTAGCAAAAGTGTAATTCAATGACAGTATCCACTTACAGAGTGCTAAACTTGTGCCACTGTGTTCAGCATTTTGCATACTTAAGTTATTTAATTTTCACAATAAACCTATCAAGTAGGTTCTCTTATGCTCTCCATTTTACACATGAAAAAAACCTAAGAGACAGAAAAGTTGAACAATTTTCTCAAAATCACTCACTAAATGGTATAATCTGACTTTCAACTCAACAGCTTGGCTCCAAAGCTGTTGCTTTTAACTACAAAATTTTACTGTGAAATGTACTAAAGAAAGGTTGCCCAGAAGTACATGGGAGCCCAAATGAGTGCATCATAGGGACTGACTTCACAGAAAAGATAACTCCCTCTTTTTCATGCGTAGCTGACCCTTGAAAGATGAGAAAGTTAGAGACGCTGACCCCTGTGTAGTCAAAAACCCCTGTATAAGTTTCGATTTCCCCCAAAACATAACTACTAATAGGCTGTTGACCAGAAGCCTTACTGATAACAGTCAATTAACACATATTTTAATATGTGTATTATATACTGTAGTCTTATAATAAAGTAAGCTATAAAAAAGAAAATGTCATTAAGAAAATCATAATGAAGAGAAAATATATTTACAATACTATACTGTATTTAGCAATATCCTAAGTTTATCTTGTCTGTTTACAAGATGAATCATTTGTCTGAAATGATGGGCAACAGCATCTGTAGACCTCAATCTACAGTACTTATCAAACAATCCACTTTTTTCTTGTTATGTCATGACTTTTCTCTGCTTCTTGGGAGTGCTTCTAGCATCAATGCTCACACTTTGTATGGGTTCCATGGTGTTATTCGAGGTATACGGTATTGCACTAAACATAATGCAAAACATGTGAGTACTATAAGAGATCACTTTTTACTGAAATATGCAATTTACTAGAGAAAGCAACTGCTCGCATGAAGATAATTAGCATCACAGCCTTTTAAGCAGATACTTAACAACACTTGAGTTCATTGCAATAGCAACAAGAAATGGCTAGGTGGCTAGGAAATGATTATAGTAGTACAGAAGGTACTATAGTTAATTTTATGCAATTATGATTTAATACTGCATTTTTACATTTGTTTATGTTTCTCTTGACTGAGAATAGTACCATGTATAATTGTTTGTGGAATTGTTTATGTGTGCAAATTTTGATAAATTTAACTTTTATAATAGTTTTGTGTATATTCTATGGTAGTAAATTATAAAATAGACTAGTATCTACATATGTTTTATACATTCATGACATACCTAACTTTTTCTTAATTTTTAAAATGTTCCTAAGCCATATGGTTCATCTGTGAGTTTTTCAAATTGTCAAAATCTCCAAAACATTTTTCAATATATTTACTGAAAAAGATTTGTGTATAAGTGGACCCATGCAGTTCAAACCTGTGTTATTCAAGGATCTACTGTAAATTGACATCAAATGAAAATTCATCAAATGAAATAAAATGACATACTATTCAATAAATTGAGTACTGGATGGGAGTAAATTAGATGACTCAAAGGAGAATATTATATCTTTATTGGCTGAACAAATATTTACAAAATTTTGAATTATAATGCAAAGCATAAAAATAGATGTTAGAGTAATCATAATTCTAATGTTGGTAAGCAGTAATTGTGTACTTACATTTATAACTTTAATAAAATTTTTATCTTGTTCAGTTTAGGTGATGAATGTTTTATGAAAAAGGACCTAATAGATCATTATTCATATCTTGAGAGGAAGAAGAATTTTACCCCCTCAAAATTTCCTCAAAATTTAGAAAAAGCTACAACCTTGTGTATAATACACATAATTTTTGTATATGTAAGCTAATATAAAAGCATGTATAAAGAAAAAGTGAAAGAATTAGAGAAACATCAGGTATTTAAAATGCATTTACAAGTAAATAAAGCTCCTGTGTGCTTGTGCTCCTCCCTGAGTTTGTATGTAATTTGCTATCTCATCCCTGGTCTATCTGCCCTACATTTTTATTTCTGTTCTCTTAGTAGTATACATGTATATAAGTAAGTACATAGATGGATAGATATAGATACATCATTTTTTTCTAAGAGGGAGTAAACGTTTTCAGGTATGGGAGTAACATGACTTTACTTTCAACATTTTTACTAGCAAGATTTCAATAGATATTATTTTATTTATTCTTTTTTTTTTTTTTTTTTGAGACAGGATCTCACTCTATTGCCCAGGCTGGAGTGCAGTGGCGTGATCATAGCTGCCTTGAACCTGGCCTCAAGCTATCCTTCAGCCTCAGCCTCCAGAGTAGTTGGGACTACAGGCACTACTATTTTTGAACAAGTCTGGATTTTTAAAAAAATTATTTTTGGTACAGACAGAGTCTCGTTATGTTGCCCAGGCTGATCTTGAACTCCTGGCCTCAAGTGATCCTCCTCCCTCAGCCTCGCAAAGTGCTGGGATTACAGGCATCAGCCATGGTGCCCAGCCAATTTCAATTTTAAAGAAAGTTGTTTCTCTTGACCTTAGAGTTATCTGGAATTCATAATATTAGTCTTATCCAGGTAAGAAAATCCTAATCTAAAACCCAAGAAACATGATATTACTCTTGGTTCTGTCATTGATTTTTTTAATCTGACCAAATATTTATATTTTCAGTTTAAAAAGAAATTTTAAGAAAAGTGCTCATTAGCTCTAGCTCTTTTTTCCTCAAAGTAGTAACACTTAAAAAATAAGAATACTGGGTATTTACCTAAAGGAAAAAAAAGACATTCTATAAAAGAGACACCTGCACTCAAATGTTTATAGCAGCACAATTCACCGTTGCAAACATGTGGAAACAATCCAAGTACCCATCAATACATCAATGGATTAATAAAATGTGATATATGTATACCATGGAGTACTACTCAGCCATAAAAATGTGAACTAATACCTCTGGTATTAACCTGGGTGATACTGGAGACCATTCCTATAAGTGAAGTATCACAAGAACAGAAAAACAAACACCATATGTACTCACCATTAAATTGGAACGAATCAATCAACACTTATGTGCACATATGGAAGTAACATTCATCAGAAATCAAGCAGGAGGGAGGGGAGAGGAGGGAAGGGTAAATTCACACCTGACAGATTCAATGAACGCTAGATGGAGGATGGACACACTTATAACTTTGACTCAAATGGTACAAAAGCAATTTATGTAACCCAAATTCGTCCCTCTGTAATATTCTGAAATAAAGTAAATAAATAAATAAATGAAATTATAAATAAGAACAGAGGAAGACTAATAAATTTAAATATGTTAAATTGATAATGAATATTCATTTGCTTATTCCCTGTTTCTACATTTGTTGAGATACCCTAGATCCTAGGCAGGTAGGAGGGATGGAGGCTGCCTCCAAAAAGCTCACCATCTAGTGGGGAACATCAATAGCCTTATGTCAGTTCAGGTCAAGTTTTGCTGCCAAATAAGTTTTGGCACCAATAATAAAACAAACTTCTGGTTTTCAGAGTTTTTTATATTTGGGGATTGCAGATAAGAGATAGTAGGCTTGTGTTATGGTGCTATATGTACTTATTCTAAGAGAGGTATCAGAAAAGAGTACTATGTATGCGAATATATAGGTACAGTGTCCAACCCAGACTGCCAGGGAGTAGGACGGTGTGTGGAGAGACAATAGAAGTTGACTCATAGGTGTCAATGAAATAAAAAGATTATACTGTATTATTATTCAGGGTGCCTTGAGTGATGCTGAGGAAGAAATTATGGCCTGATGGTGAAATTTGAGATTACTTTTGAGCTTTCTTACTTTATTGTTGTATTACAAATTGCCAGATACTTCTTATTGTTGTTAGGAAGTTAACATTGAAAACTTTATGTGGTCTGTCCAGTTCCCCGGCTAATGGAACAAAAAATATGACAAACAATACATTAAACAGCAGTGCCTTCATTTGAACACTCAACTATTTCTGGCATGTCTGGGCTATAATTCCAGGCTTTTATACTTTCTTACAACATTCAGATGGTCTCTCTGGCTCCAGCCAAACTCTACCCTATCCCAGCACCCAGAGCTGATCATCTCACTGCCATGCCTGGAAACCTTTAGGAGCTCCTCATTGGAAAAAAAAATTATATATCTATTTGTATCCATCTACCTATATACATATATATGAGTCAGAGATCAGAAAAAAAATGTAGGGCTCATAGACCTGGGGTGAGACAGCAACCCACACACAAACCCAGGCAGGAGCAGGAGCACCAGGAAGCTTTATGAGGATTGCAGACTTGGTGGGAAAGGGCAGGAGGGGTGAACGGGACAAGCACCAAAGCTCGCGAGAGGATGTGAGAAATAACACAAGCCAGGCCAGTCGAGAGCGTATGCCAAAGACGCCCCCTGCAATTGAGGTGTGTGGAAAGCAGATCCAGACCTGGAATCCCTTTAACGTGGACCTAGAATTTCTCAACACGTTAAAGGTTTATGTGTTAACAGCCACTTATAAAGTTTGTTTTGCTTAGTATTTTTATCATTTCTTTCTCCCTACCTAACCTCCATAAACTATTTGTGCTATTTTTCAACGTTGGCTTTACTAAACAAATGCAAATTTGGTACCTGATCAAGTTATTCATTAATCACTCAAAAATATCCACTGGAAATCTATTTGATAAGTGACCGGCGTGTAAGAGAAATCTTGAGGTATTCACCAGAAAATAAAATCAGGGAAATTTGAACAAATATGGTTTTGCCATATAGTCTTATTTTATTGAATGTAAAATTTTTTTAAATCCTAGAAATCCGTAAAATAATTCAATAGCTGTACCTCTAAAACATTTAAATGCTTTAGGATATTACTTAGTTTCCATGCTGTAATGCACTTAGAAATACAAAGTGCAAAACATCGGATATTCATTTCTCCCAGCTGAGACAAAATTAAGGCACTGAATATTAAAACTTCAAAAATGGTCATTCGAATTATATTACGACTATGCAAATCAGAAAAGCTTGGCCAAACATGGAAAATGTAAAGTCTGTTTCATTTCTTGTTCTTTATTTAACTCAAACTTTAACATGAGGGCAGGAATATAAAAAAGGCATTGAATGTGCCTTTCCCATTTCCTTCTCATGCACTCTAAAAGGCAGTAGAACTTAATTCTGCTGGTCTCTCTGTTGCTTCCTATCTCTAGATAAGAAGTTGGCTGATTTGGGCATTTATTTCAGAGGCAGTTTTTAAAAAATATGTTCATATGGGACTTAATTTTCCTGAGGTAAGGCATACAAAAACCATTAATCATGAGTATGTTAAGGGTAAGTAGGAATTAATTTTCTTCTTTGTGCGAGCATGGGATTGCACTCCCCAAAATAACCTAAATTTGAAGACTCATACAGCTCTGCAAGACAGGTTGTAAAGGTTAGGAAAATGAGGCTCCGAGAGGTGAAATGACTTGTCCACACGACCCTGTTCACAGGAGGCCAAGTCAAAATTAGAATCCAGACTTCTAATTCCCCGCACAGTATGCTTTCATATCGTAATGCAATGCATGGTAGTAATGTCATTCATTCCTTTATTTGTTCATTCAGATAAATGTTTGCTGAGTGCCTACTCAATGCCAGGCACAGGCACAGGGGATACAACAGTGAACTTCCGTTATGGGCTACATTTGAGTAAGGAAGACAGAAAATAAACAAGAGAAATAAAATGAACAAAATGTAAGTTAGAAGATGGTAATTACTGTGAGGAAAAATAAGGCCAGAAGAGAGATGAGGCATAAGGCAGAGGGAGACTGTAAGTTTAAATAGGTTGGTCAGAAAACCCCTCAAAGACTTGAAGGAGATGAGGGGCTGGATATGTGGGTATCCATGAGAAGAATGAACTAGGAAGGGAAACCGGTGCCACACCCCAAATACGGGAGTGTGTCTAGCACGTTCATGGAAAAGCAAGGAGGGCGGCGTGGCTGGGCAGAATGAGCAAGGAGGACCCTGGGAGTCTGAGCTAGACTGCGCAGGGCCTGTCTGGTTTACTGTGAGAGGGGCGGGAAGTTATCGAAGGGTTTCGAGCAGAAGAGCAGAATGATCTCAGCCACGTTATGACGGAGTCGCGTTGGCTGCTGTTTGAGAAGAGTCTGCAAGTGCAATGGTGGAAGCAGGAAGACGGTTAGGACTTTCTGAGAATCATCAAGGCGACATGTGGGGAGGCCAGAGTGACAGAGAAGAAAAGGTTGATACGTGGTTAAATTCTGGGTAGATACTGAAGGCTGATCAGTAAGATTTCCTGATGGCTGGTTACGGGCTGAGGAAAGAGGAGAGTGGTCAAGGATGGCTACGAAGTTCTTAGCTGAGCAACTAAATGGCGAAGTTGTCATTTACTGAATTGGGGAAAGCTATGGGTTGTTTTTGACATGCCAAGCTTGAGATAAGCATCTAAGGCGTACAAGTAGAGATCAGGCTGTTGGATATATTAACACAAGTCTGGAGTTCATGGGGAGGTCTGCGCTAGAAATGCATATTTGAGGGTCAGCAGCATGTACCTGATAATAAAGCTCCAAGACCAGATGAGGTCACTGCGGGAGTGGTTATGGATAGAGAAGAGGCCAGAGGACTCAGCCTTAGAGCACTCCAACATTCACAGATTAGGAAAATGAAAAAGAGCAGGCAGTGGAATGCAAGCTCAGCTACTCCAAACGCTGCTTGTTGCTCTGCTCAGACGAGGACTGAGAACTGGCTGCTGCGTTTAGCAATGTGAAGGTCATTGACCGCCTTGTCGGGTACAGAAGAACGGTGGGTTGCCCGACTGGAATGGATTCAGGAGCAAACGGCGGGAAGAGGAATGGGAGATAGTAAGTAGTCAGTTTTTATGTATTTGCTATGGTATTTCTATGTGGTTGTTAGGTATAAAAAATTTTAGTAGGTCTAACAATAACTTTTTATTGATTGCCTCTTATAGGCCCTATACTACACATTTGATACACTAAAAAAATTATTCATTACAACAAAATGTAGTTTACAGGTGCGGACACTGATGGTTAAAGGGGTGAAGTAACTTTCCCAAGGTCCCATGTGTGGCAAGGGGCGGAGCTGGAATTTGGATTCAGGTCTGTTTGGGTGCTATCCTTTGCACTTAACCGCTATGCTGCTTTGCCTCTAAATATTACAATGAATACACGAGACCGAGTCTTTCCTGAGGTCAAATAGCAAACTGGAAGAAAGAATGTGGAAAGGCTGATAAAGATGCGCTCTCCTTGTTGGTCAATTATTCTTAACCATGGCAGGCAGAACTAAACAGGCTGTTCATCGTTTCAGTCGTCAGCCACCTCACAGCAGGTCACTGTCCATGAAGCCCCCTTTTCAATACAAAACGTTTTGATAAACCAATTTTAACAATGTTGCTAAATTCAAATAACAACTTCTAATGGAAAGAAATTCAGCTCAGCTCCCCAAGCATTAATAAAATAGGAAAACCACGGTCTGCATACAAGTCCAGTAAGCCAAGTACAAGGAAAGAGAGTAGGCTTTTAAAGAAAACTTGGTCTTCTATCTATTTGCATGAAAAGCCAAAGCCATCCTACTTACTCCTCAGTAGAGGAGGGCTTGTGTTAAACTGGGAAGGAAGGACAAATCTCGTTAACAGCCTGTAGGCCCACTCCCCTTCCGTATTCTCCACTAAATTTTAACTGGTATTTTCATTTACCCTCAGACTCAGCATTGAATTCCCCAATACCCTGGCTTGGGCCCGGTGGATAAGCCAAAGGTAACATCAAACAAAATAGTGATGAACTTCGTATGGCCATGAGGATAAACACACGAGTCACATAGACGCTGTTCAGCAAACTTGACCCTTATAATTCGGTTACAGTTTGGTCCAATACTTAAAGAAGAGAAGAATTAAAATATTACATGAACTTTCAGTAAGAACTACTGAAGAAAATTTTGTCTGCCGGCTTCCTATTTTCTGTGTGTGGCACGATGGAGAAAAACCACTATTCAATATCACAATCACATATTAAGACAAGAAAACTACAAAAGGTAATATAATAGTTTTGAAATCTTATAGATTAGGTAATGTATGGGACATCATTTTGGGAGTTCTAAAGAGTTTAAAAATGTGAGTTAGTGTTATCAGGTAAACAAATTCAAGGGATGTCATGGCTATATAATATAATCACACACAGTTTTATGGAAATGAAGATGTACAGTAAAAACATTTGCACTGTACAGCATTGTTCATTCTTTTTAAAAAGTTGTACATGTACAAGGAAAAAAATTTCAAATACAACCATAGTGTAAACTGTGCAAAGTATTCTTGACACATAAGCCCTCAATTCTTACCTCAAAAACAACCAGAGCTTCTAATTTTTCATATATCCACGTTTTATGAATTTTATATAAATATATCTATTCACATTTATTACTCACATCTGCAGAATAAAAATAACTGGTTCTTACCTAGAAGTTTTCTTTTACTCTTTCACATTCTGTGAATTTTTGTATAGTAATTACACTTTATTCTGAAAAATAAATAGTATTAATTTTTTCCTCTAAAAATATTCAAGCAACTAATAAATATTTAAGACATGCTTTCATCTTTCAAAACTCACCTGTACAATTTACCATGGCAATCTGCCTGACATTCCTAGAGATCAGAACTTTAAGATCAATATTCACCCAGACAAATTTTGTAAATGTTTACCATTCAATGTTCTTCTATCCACTGCATTTAGTGGGAAATCAAAACATGATGAGAAGCTGGTGTTGATTAATTTAACACCAGGCCTTTGACAGAGCCTGCTTTCTTGCTTACATCTACCAGAAGTTGTGTTAGGTGAATCTTGCCTTTGATTCTGAAGTCTTCCTTCTTCATGTAGTCCCTAAGTACTTTACGAATCCAGGTAACATTTCAATACCAAACTGAAATACACAAGCTGGAGAAGGAGAAGAAAAATGAAGTCCCGTTAGTCTTTGAATATGAAGTTTCAACTTAGGTACAGAAATACATTGCATTATAGTTTTAAAATTTCGTTTCTTCACTGGGTGCTAATACTCTGTTGCCCAGCTTACCTGGATGCTCAGCATACACAGATCTGGGCAAAAGTTTTGCTGTACTCCTTTGACAGATGGAGAACATTTGGATGACTCAGGAGCTGTCTTGTGCCTAACGGGTAGCAACATTCAAATGAAACAGTCTTTCTTTCTTTCTTCTTCTTCTTTTTAAAACAATAATCTAGTAGCTTTTGAAGTCTTTGGAAGCCATAAAATTCAGCTTGTTAGAGCTGAAGAGGAGGGAAAAGAATTCTGAAAAATAAGGAGTTGCCATAATTATGAGTTGTCAATTTTACAATTTAATGTGAGAAAAAGAAAAATGCAACTGTTACAATTGGTTAAAATAACAGATTACATTTAAGGTGCTGCAGGAACATGTGCGCAGAGCCCTCTGACATAGGACTTCCTCTCGCTCCCGGGTCGCCGCCATTCCCCTTCTTCCTAAAACAAGACACCCGCTGACCTCACTTTTTTCTGAAATGGCTATTTTTTAGCAAATCAAATTGTTTCTCATTCAAACCTTTTTATTATATAACTACATAATAAAAACTCAACCATCAATGTACATGGAACATACACACAGTAAATTCAAAGATAAAAAAATTACCCAAAATATACATATAGGTTGTTTGAGACTAAGCAGGCAAAACAATAGACTAATTGATTCTTTTTCCTTTTCACTTGATTGTTTTTGGTTGTGGAAAGACATAGGCAAGGCTTGGCTGAACCCCAATCATTCATTCTTCACAGCCACACTTAAGAATTCACCCTGCACAAAGTGTGCTAGAATAAAGAAGTTTAAATTGACATTAGGAAAATACTATTAAGGGTAGTATTTTAAATGGAGAAAAGGATTTCTTGGATTCTGTAAAACTTGGAGAAAAAGGATAACTGAAAAATGGAATGAAATGGAGCCTGTCCTATGCATAAGATATAGGATGAAAAAAGATTGTGGATTCAAACATACATAAAACAAGAATATAAAGCTACTTAGGATTAATGAAAGAGAAAAAAATCTATATGGTCACATCTGAATTATGCCTACATATCTACTTCTTGATGCTTTTTTAAATCAAATATCAACTTTAGCATGCTAGAGAATTATGTAGCTGGTTGGCTTCTGCTTTGCTCAGAACCAGAGGTGTGCAGTGGTTGGGGCAAAACTCGTTAGCACCATTTCCTTTCTTTCACAGAGCACAGCTCACTGCTTTTCACTTCCAAAGGAGGAGAAAAAAAAATAACCAGATTTGTGAAGGATTTTTCCTCCTCCTTATCCCTAGATAAGTTTAAGCTTTAATCCTCATTCATTCAGTGAGTACAGCATTGCCTTTCATTTCAAAGCACTGTATTGATGCTGATGAGAATAGGGACCAAAATAAAAAAACACATCGGTTATGCTGAGGAATGTTCATTGAAGTACTGCAAGAACAGTGAACCAACAGCCAGCGCGTGTTGGAGTTGTTTGCTGCTGTTCACAAGAAATCGTATGAAGCACAGTTACTAGAACAGAAGGGAGTATGGTATATTGTCGTAGCCTTTGAGGATAAAATAAGAATTTTCTATGCAAAATAAATTAAGGACCTTCCGAAGGAAGTAAAAATTAAGACACACAAATACATATATGCTTCACACACACGAACAAGCCAAGTAAATAGAAAGAACTCCCTAAAACCTAATTAGAAAATAATATAAAACCTGATTGTGCCATCTACGTGCTCTATTCCTCTAAAAGAGAGATAAGCTCTATGCTGTGCCTGTGACAGCAAAGACAACTGTCCCGAGGATCTGGCCACTTTAAAGAAAAAACATTCTTAAAATAATTACATCAGCAAAGGGACTCTGGAAAATTTCTTCTACCGTAATAAGGTCAGATGGACATTTCCTGTTTCACATTTCTAGTACACGTTGTCTTTTAGACAATAATAGTGTGAAACAATAGTTTGGCGCGAGTTCAATGCACACTAAGAAATGCCCTGGCCCTTGAGGACTGGGATGAGTCAGCCTCAAGTGGCAAAGACCTCAATGACGACAAAAAGGCAGAGATGGTGTCCAGGGAGTGGTAGCCACAGAGAACAAGACTCAAGAAGTAGCCATATCCCTGACCTCAATCTTTGATGTTTCTTGACCACTGAAGTGCTCTTATGTTTAATGTTTACATTTACACAGACAGCATTTATGCCTGTATCTGAATAGACTGGCATTTTTATTTGTTTGCAAAGCAAAATTGCAATATAGAAAAAGAATGAATTGTCAGTTCCTCTTAGATTGTTAACCAGGACTGGCTATTGCTTCCACCGTTACAGAGTTTCTCCTGCCTGACAGTGAGTTCAGACAAGTATGAGGGCTTCCTTGCCCCTCCCTGAATCTTGCAATCTATTGGGAATCTTTACCCTAGCCCTGAACCTCACAGGTACTTCAAGCACCATGAGACAGAGGCTCTCAGTACTGGGTCCCTCATAAATTTGCCCCATTTTCCATCTTCTCTGACGCCATATTGGGACCCTCAGCGCATGCTGGCATCAAAATGACCTGTGCTTATGTAAGAATACGTGGGTCAGTCATTTCCTACTGCCTCTCTCATCTCTAATCTTCGGCCACTCAGTTAAGGAAAGTTCCTGGAATGAGGCAGAGGGTGCGGAGGGGCTGTTAAAATTGGAACAAGCATTCCAGAGAGTAGAGGGACAGAGCCGGGAGGGGCAGCATTTGAGACGAGAAGTTGCAGAGCGGAAGGAATGGCAGCAGGGCGAAGGACAGGAGACTGGGAGGGGGACTGCTTTCATCCAGTGCCAGCGAGTTTCTCCAGGAATGAGAGATCTGGAGGGCCCCGTGCCCAGCTGTGCCGGCTCACTCTCCGCAAGCAGCCAGTCATGAAGCCCTCTTCATTTTTCACTCCAAGGGAAAAAACACCTACTGTTTCTTCTTTTACTTGTCAAATTAATAAGGTTTGATTTACTTGAAAATTATGTAAATAATGCATGATGTCTTTTAAAATTCTAAAATAATATTAAAAAGACAGGGAAAAAGTAAAAGCCATCTCCAATTCTACCATCCGGAAATAAGCATTGTTTCAATATTTTATTGGAAGCCTTCTAGATATCTCTACATATGCACATGCATGTCCCTGCACACACAGACAATTTTACATAAAGTGGGCATGTTATGAAGGAGTTTAGTAATCTTCTGTTTTGACGTAATAATAGGCTTCTTTCTATTTCGATATATGTAGATCTGTTAATACAATGATTGCATAATACCGAGGGGATATGTCATAATTTATTTAACAAATCTTCCATTGAAATTATTATTTTTTTCAATTTTGATTGTTATTAACAGCATTGAGATGAATACTTTGTTCATATATACATCTATGCTATTATGTGATCTTCACTAATTTGATAATGTATACTGTGCTTTTATTTCCATTTTTAAAAATCTTTGGTGAGGTGTAACATTTTGTAGGTCATTTTTATTTTTTGATAAATTGCTGTGTCCATTTTTCTATTGGAATACTTTTTTCTTATCAATCCATAAGAGCTCTTACTGTATTAGGGATACCAGCCTTCCCAATTTCATATCATTCATACATCACAAATTTTTTTCCAGTTTGTCTTTGCTTTTTAAACTTAATTTTATGATGTTATCACTGAAACAAACTCTTTAAGTTTTACATAGAAAAAATTTATCAATAATTTCTTTTTTTGGTTTGGCCATACTGTTTTAATCTCCTAACATTCCTACTATCTCCAGCCTAAATCAGATCCCTTATCATCTTTCACCAGATACTTATCACATCAGATTGTTCTCCCTGCTCCCGTCTCTAGCTCCTGGAATCTGGACTCCGTGTAGTTGTCAAAATGTTTAATTTGAAATGAAAATCCAGCCAGGTCATTCTGCTTGAGACTGTCTGGTGCTGTGTGTTCCAACTTGGATATTCACACAGCCAAGACTATAGGATGTGGCTTTCATATAAAATAAAATAAAACTAAAATAAAACTAAATATGGCAAACATTCCTGAAGTATTACTTATTTGTAAAGATTTTTGAAGAAAGAAAGCATATTATTTTTATTTTTAAGAAAATCACAAATATATTATGGAACAGGATGCAAAATTCAGGTAACTGTTTAAAATATACTAGCAAACCTCAAAGAAATGTCCCTATTTAGGTAGAAATGTTCAAAAGGCAATGGACATGGAGGATGCGGTTCAAGCACCTTAACAGGTGCAGCAGGAAGTGCCTTGCACTCGACAAGTCCATTGAACCTTTCCCCTCGCGATCACACAGGTTTCCTAGCCTCCCTTGAAGTTAGGTGTGACCACGTGATTGAATCCTGGCCCACGGAATGTGGAAGAAATCAGGGCGATCATACAATTTATTGTGCAAGCTGAGACATTGTTCAGAGTGAAAGAGGGCTGGAAATTCAGGCATAAACTGGGCCATCTCGCTGTGGGGGAAAGGAAGCGTGCCACCACAGGTGGCCTCAGGACTATTGCCTCTCTCCCTTCTCCGGTCTGTGGGCAGATGCAGACGGTCTGGAAGAAGCCTCAATGCCCCCAGGTAGAGCCACGGGCTGGAAGGTTTGGGCTAAACTGTCAGGGAGTGTGAACTCCACCTTTATTACTTCCAACCGTCGTTCGTTACCGCAGTTCTTACCCTGACTGGAACCACACGGAGCACGAGGCTTCCCACGCTGCGGCCTCTCCCTCGCCCTCCAGCCTCCCCTCTCATCGCTCTTCAGCTTGAACTGAACTGCTCGTATATTTCATGCCTCTTTGTGTGTCAGTTTCTCCCATTTGCCAAAAAGCACCTTGATGGCAAAAACTTAATAACCTTTGTAGCACTTACCGCCTGGCATGTAATAGATTTCATAAATATCTATTGAGCGAAGAAACATCTAGCCAAGTGAGAAGTAAGTCTTTCAACAGTGGCTATTTCACTTCATGCCCAGAACTAAAAATATCAGAACTATATATCACACGGGAGATCTTATATCTGCAGACGTATATTCAAATTCAAGATTTTGGAAAAATGAGCTACACATTTTAGCAGTCCTAAAATATAAATGCAAAAAGATTCTTCCTCTTTGCCTTCATTGTTTCTTTATTGTCACCTCCTTTCTGTCCCCTTTACGAACACACACGCATTCGCTCACCTCCTGAGGGAATATTTGACTTAATTAACGATACAAGAATAAGTTGGAAGGAAAAGGAAGAATTAAGATTTTAAGTTCAGATCCTAATGCTGGACAATAATCCCGACACAAGATGCGTTGGCTCAGAAGCAGGATTTACCTCTCGTGCTTCCCAAGACGATTAAGAGTTGATGTATAATTGCCAACGATGCACACTGGAGCATGTTATCTACTCAAGAAAGGGGCTTTGCCTGCGTGATTTTCATTAACATTAATGGTAGTTAAGCTGCACACACAGAGCATAATGTCCTCTTTGCTCTAAGAAAAAGAGGGGCTTTCATCACCTAGATTATGAAATATTGATTAATCCATGTATGCTCAGATATCCATCTCAAACTGGAATCATTCAATCTGTCACTCCTTCCCCCTCATCCACATATAAAAACATAATGGCAGTCGTGAGAAGAACAAAAGGAGTGATGAGGGGGTGGGAACAAGGAAGGAGGGTAAGAATAGAGAAAGAAAAGGGCAGCAGGTGAAATATGTCAGACTGCGCCTGCAGACAGACACTCCACACCCACACACAGTCACACACACAGCAGCCACTGTACTAATCAACGCGGCTTTGCTTTCATGTCAGATATCAGGGAAACATTAATTAGAGAGAAATCTCATTAATCCATTTCTCAGTTCATTAATTATGCATCAATGCCAAATTTTTGTTGGCCTGCCATAAGATAATTCTGTTCTAGCAAAGAGCTGGTGCTGTGCGTTCTGCAGCAGTCACGGAGTTTTCCTGACTCTTTCGGACGGTGTTTGGGATCTACTCAATTCCTGTGTGGTGTGTATTTGTGTTTCCTACTAAGTATTCTGTGATTAGGAAATGTCCTTTAAGCTGACTACAATTGTTTCTTAGCTAATACTTCATCCCTCTCTGTCACAGACACATTAAGAATTCTATTTAGCTAGAAAAAGAGCAACACAACATGGTAAATGTACTTAATGCCACCGAATTATACACTTAAATATGGTTAGAATGATAAATTTCATGTGATGTATATTTACCACAACACAAAAAGAAAAAATATTTTAAAAAAGCAAATGACCATATCTATAATACAAACTTTTAGAAAAGTTAGATTACATGGTGACTATAAAAGTGAAAAAAGAGTGTGAAAGTTCTCAGTCTCAAAAGACCTTAGAATGTATTTCCGTTCTTGCAGAGAAAATATTATGAGATGAACCTCAGAGCCCAGACAATCACCAATGTGCTGTTTACAAAAGGATTTGGGAAAAGCAAGGATATGTGAATGGCCTCAGCCACAAATGTTAACTGAGCATCCAGAAGGGTCTTAGCTCTGTACTGGTTACTTCGGAGCTGTCTGTGTTTAATTACATCCATTCTCCTACCACATTATTCCTTTTGTTCCTGGCTCATTTCTTTATCACAGACTGGCTGTCACAGCTCCCTCTGACCCAACTACAAGTAAGGGCTAAAAGATTTACCAGATTTCAAGTAGTAAGCACATGAAAGTCAGGGGCTGCTTCCGCTGGTGGGTGGGTTCACCTTGTCTCCATTGAATAAGTTTCACTTCTGAGAAGTCCTTCACTTCCACAAGGCGCCTGCCGCAGTGTCACATTTTCAGCGGGGACACAGTAAATGTCATCGGGCTCTGTTACCTTTTCCCCAGCTTTGCATCAAGACATTCAATATTAAATGTCATCAAATCCTATCTTCACGGTGCAAATGGATTGACCCTGCAGTTTGAAAAGCAATTTTTCACTCAGTCCCACATAACTAAACTTATTTTGACCAGTTGTTGTGTAACATTGATTTGAGCAAAATTCTGATCAATAGATCAAAATCTTTCAAAATGAAATTCGAAGTAAAGAAAAATAGAAAAAGATACAGTAAAGCCTTTGTTAATAAACATTTTATTCTTTGTCTAATTTTTCACCATGTAAATATTACTAATTGAGGTCTTTACTTAAATAAAAATAAATCATTAATACACCAAAGAAAGCTACACACTGTTCGTTAAATTCCTTTAGTCACTTTTCCTTATGCTTTCTTATTTTAAATTCTTAATTTTATCTAGGTTTATGTAGCGAACAGGCTGAATTACTCAAATTCTCTTTTTCGCCGTATCTTCAATTGTGTCCGTATTTATTCAATCCCCCTTCTCCAGTGAGGGGATGTGTGGGATTCGCCCGACCTGCAAGAGATCAAGAAAGAAGACAGGAGTGCTTCTGGCCAAATACGTATAACGTCAGACCAAGAGGAAATATATACTCAACTCTATAAAGTGTGGAATGAGAGGAAAGCATCAAAGTTATGGGAAGGAGACACCGCTGAGGTAAGACCCTCTCAGCGTCCAAACGCTCATCAAAACAAGGACCTGATGCGGCTAAAGAGATCCCTGCTGGAAAATCAAGTCTCAGAGAGCAAAACGCAGTAGCAGGTCCAAATAGGTAGGCTGCATCGGTGCATGTTTCTCAGCATCGGGTCCGGTGAGCAGACCCAGGTCATCTCGTGAGGAGAGCAAGAGGGTTGGGACAGATAATGTTCAAATACTCTCAACGTGGCACAACTAATATTTACGTAACGTTTTGAAGTTTCACATATTAGCATCTCAACAGAGCATCGAATCAACCCTATGAGGCAGATATTAACAGCACCCACGTTTAGCAGATGTAACAAATGAGGGTGGGACAGAAGAAGGTGGCAGCACCGAAGGAACAGCATCTGGGGCTCGGCTTCCCCTCACCTGGTTACTGAGAAGCGGCCACGGCTCTCTCGGTGCGGGGTCACCTCTCCGGTTGAGAAGCCAGTCGGTGGGCGGGCTGTCTGCTGGCCACCTGTCGACCGGCTTGTCAGAGAGGCAGCAGAGGCAGGACTGCGGTCCGGCCAGAGCAGCATCGGATCTGGAGGTCGCAGTGACGCTTTTGAGATCTCAGTTTCCCACTTGGGAGGTCCTAGAAGAAGGGAGGGGCGTGCCGGTCAAGTGTGAGACTTCGTTAAGTTGCCCGCCGACAGATCTCCAAACGACTTTTTAACAAATGACTACCGAGTGATTTTGAGGCTATAACTCAGAAGCAATTCAAAGAGTTTATGCAAATTTTTATTAAAAAAACAAAAAGCCCTTATTTCAGTACCGTCTATTTATATACATGAATAAGACTTTCCAGGAGATGTATCCGTAAAAACAAAAGCTAGGGACTGTATTAACGCTGAACCTGTCTCATTCCATCATAAGTAATAACTATTCATGAATAGATAAACAAAGTCGTCACAAAACAAAATTCCCAAAAGGAAAAAAAAGCAGAATTTTTTTAAAAATCAAAAAGTCCAATTTACCTCATATTTATCTCATTAAGAGATGCATTTCTTATGAAAGTACATTTAATTTTTAAATTTTATAGTTGTCAAATAATATAACTCTTTTGTCATTTAGACCAAGTATATAACAATAATAATAATTGTAATAGTGAATTATTTCAGAAGAAGTTTGAGCCTCAGGATTAGAGGAAATCTAAAAATTTTTAAATTTTCATCTATATAAATATTTTTATGGAAGTGGAACATGATAGGGTCATCGATTTTTTCAAGCATAAACATATATTACATCAAAATAAAATTCCATAGTAAAGTGGAATGGAAAAATAAGTTTAAGGGGAAAAATGACGTAAATAGCTATTAAAGAAAGCCTAATAAAAAAGAAAAATTTACTTTTTAAATGGATGGTAGAGGGCATTAGATTGCTATACTATTTAGATTACATAAGTTACTATTTAAAGTGACATAAAAGTTTTATTTTTAAGTAGAATATTTATAGCATGAGAGGAATTATATCCTGTGCAACTATTTGAACTTACGATAAAAGTTTTCAGCTATCACAATGTGCAAGGAGGACACACACAATTTTTTAAAATTCTCTTAGGCTGTATGGGAGCAGGAAAGTTTAAAAGCCACTACACTACAGGAACACACCCCTATCTCTAGTATTTGTATAAGAAATGTAGATATTTGCACAATTATCTCTAAAATCTGCTGTGGAAAGCCGAAGACAATACCTTGAGAGTACAAAAATCACAGCAATTCATCATCAAGGCAACTGTGACCAACAACAGTATTCATACTTCGGTCAAAATCGCCACAGTTGTCTGTGAGAATCTTCTGCTGCGACACCTTAAAACCTACTGGCCAACTCATCATGCATATCACGCAAGACACATGAATGTGGGAAGCTGATGTAAAATAATCACACAATTTTATGTGATCTGTAGTGATAAGCCACAGTATAACTTTCCTCCACACATACACAGGATCACATAATTCTTGTCCCCCAACATAACTCACCTGGCCAATCTGTGGGATTATATCACAGTTTTCCAGGAGTTGCCCTTAATGACGGGTTAGGAAGTTACTTACCCCGATGGAATGTCATAGACCTAAATAAAAAAGACTTGCCATTGTACACAGGAACAACAACACATCAAATAGGAAATGACAATCTCTCTGTGTATTTCAGTTTATCTTTGGGGCAGATTGACAATAAACCAGCAAAGTTAAAATTCAATTGAATTTTAATGAAAATTCAAGGGGGAGGGAAGTATTAAAAACAACTTCGCTGGGACCATTGGAACATGGAGTTCTGTTACAAAAGTCCTCGGAAAAAGTTTTTCAATCTAAATACAGTGGAACTCCCCAGTGTAAAACCCTCTAAGCTAAATTATGGGAAAAGTCAATGTTGTATCAGCACCAAACAATCGCCCTGCACCAGAATGAAAAGAAGGAAATGTTGTTCTGGATAGCTTGCCAAGGCCAAAGAAAAGCAGAACAGTTGCTGAAGACGAATTGGTTGTGAGTAATAAACCAAAAGGATGTATTCTAATTTGTGTTTGCCACTTAAATTTCAAAAGAGGTAATTATCTTCAAACTTAGGGTAAATATCGCAGCATTAGGGAAAAATAGAGAGAGGGAAAAAGAGGGAGGGAGGGAAAAGGGCTTACCGGGTAACTGAGAAATGCATTTTAATTTTTAGGCTTTTGTCAGTCATTGCAGTTTATCACCCATAATGGGCACGCGAATGCTATTTTCCCTTTTTAATAGTTAGTGTGAGAGAAAGATTAGGGTACGTGTAAAAACGGTAGATCTGGGTGCCCCATTGTAAATAAGTGATTAACGATGTATCTCTTAGGTAGTCTTTAGTAACCCACTTTAATCTTTGCTTTGACAACTTGACTGCTTTCATATTTGTTGTTGATTGGATACTCATTGCAAGGATTTTTACATAAAATTACTTGACAATTTAGTATAAAGCAATAGTTTCCGACCTTTGTGAGTATAATAATTTTTAAGCTTATTATTAGGAAAAACTTCAAATAACACAAAGTTAGAGCCCGTAATAAATCTCCGTGTATCCATCACTCAGCTTTAACAATTATCAACTCATGACCCATCTTATTTTATGTGTGCTCTCCCTGCTTTTCCCACTCCACATTATTCTGAAGCAAATCCAAGATATGAGATGATTTATTTTTGTTCTTATTGTAAAATATTTGCAGCCCTTCCTCATCACATTACAGTGGTTGCCTTTTTAACAATACTTGATGAAGAAACTCCACATGAGCTATGGCTTATTGCCCTCTCGCCCTTCTTTGCTGTGACTTTGTGCCACCCTTCCCAGCCCAGGGGTCTGTAGCCCATGGACGAGGAACCCCTGGTGGAATGAAAATAGCTGTTAACATCACTTAGAAATATGCTTATTTAATAGCTCCTTTGCAAAAACTCACAACACAAATATTGCTTCTATTGCTTTATTCCTCAGGAAAATATATTTGTCATTATAGGTTTACAAGCAGATTGGAAAAACTAGTATTAGAATTTCCACAGAACTCTTTTCTCTTTATCCACCAAACAGAGAGTTTTTCTGCTAAAATAGGAGAAAGAGCTAACACAGGCCACTGCTTTCTGAAAGTCCGTACTCCCTAAGATCTCTTTAGAGGGCATTACGACGCTGACGTTACCTACGAAAAAAATCCAGATCCTTTGTGCTGGAAATCTTTGTACAATACAGCTCGAGAGCTGGCATGCTTGTTGGCAGGCCCTCCAAGGAGCTCAGGAACAAATGAGCAAAGACTGTGTTCACACACTTGGAAATGATAATTCCGCACCAGGGGCACAGGCCTGAGAAAAATCCTTGTCTTGGTGCATCCTGTACATTTCCTTTATATAGAAGACTAATACTTAATGTTATTAAGCCAGGACTTCTCTTCTGTATGAAATTCACTTGTGTAGAAAGAAAGAAGAATAAAAGACTTCCCTTTTCTTGGTATAAGACAGATAATTTCTTTAGTATTCTTGGCAAGGGACACTAAAAACAATTCTTTTCTGATTTCTGCTCTGTGCACACATATAACACTGATTAATGCTAATAGGATTTAAACATTTGAAAAAGACTATACTCAATCTCTGGATTATAAATATCATTCAGAAAGTTTGTGATTGGAATTTATTGGTATGCATTTAATCCAGGTCAATTTAAACTCTTAAACTTTTATGTTTAAATAGACAGAATTATCTCCGTTAAATCACATTTGACACTGTTTGTAGCTAATATAAAGAGAAAAATTATAGCAGTGCTATATTTGTATTTTATTAAAAAAAATGCAATCATCTCTAAATGAAATCTTCTTTCTCTACTTTCATGGAATATCCTGTTTTGTAACTATGTCTGAAAAAAAGATGTCATCATTTGAAGATTCCAGTTTTGGCTTTATTTTTCCCATTATGGGGCTGAACAAACAGAATACATAAGATAACGCAACCTTTCTTACATAAAACAATGTTTTTCTAAGCCATAGTTCAAACATGAAATAAGACAATCTAGTTTTCCACCAGGGAAATTATTATGTGCTTCATATATACCGTATTAATTAGATTAGGCCCAAATCCTAGTAGTTTGCATAATTGTATTTAATTTGCCAGAAGGGGTCAAATTGTAGCATTGGAACTCTACTAAGAAATAATGCTGTTTAGTCAACAAAAGCATATCACATTCTAATGAAACTGAAAAGCATTTGTAATTTTAGAATAATAAAATATAGCCTTCTCTTCAGAGGCCCAAATTTTTGTATTTGAATAGTATAAATCCAAGAAATGCACCTGGTTAAATATTTATAATCATGAAATATGGTTAAATATTAGTTAGAATCTCATTTATTTCATTCCCTTCCAGTTTAGTGTTATTTTCTAAATGTATTTTCTGGTCATTTAGCTAAACTGTCATTAAAATATAAAATCTCAGACACTGAACTTTTGTCCATTACTTCTTTCTTATTATACTTCTTTGTCTTGGGGTTGATATGCTTTCTCTATATCAAATAAATTTTTTCACTCCTTTTTTCTACCTCTCAAAATAGTGTATTAACAAACTTGCTATATAAAGAAATCAACTCATTTATAATGGAGCAAAAAGGATCATCAAAATTGTGCAAGAAGGAAAAAACCTGGTGTACAGGAATCTCAAGATGTTTTGGTGAAACAACATTCTTCCAGAGTCCATTGGAGCTACTTTTCTCTTCGGCAAAAAGTGCTCAAGCAAACTTTGTAATGTTCAGTGACTTTGGCCTACTCCAAGCCACTTTGGTATTCCTCCAGCCACCCTGAAAATCATGCCTATTGTAAAGATCCAGGTCCACCCTGGAATTCTGGATTTCAGCAAGTTTGGCCCGGTTCTGGGTTAGTTCTTGGCCAGCCCAACCCCTTTCTGAAGCAGTGATAGCCACACATGCATTATCACAAGAATTACACAGGACACCTTTGATAAAATGCAAATTTCCAGGAAATCAACCCAGATTTATTGAATTGGAATCTCAGAGGGCAGAGTTAGGATGGGGGCGTGGGTGGGGGTTAAAGCAAATCCAGGAATAAACATTTTTAAAAAATTCCCCGGAGGATTTTTTAAGAATAGTTTTATTGAGACATTATTCATATACCATAAAATTTGCCCATTTAAAGTGTACCATTCAATGGTTTTTAGTATATTCACAGACATGTGCCACCATCAGCACTGTTGATTTTAGAACATTTTTATCTCCTCAAGGAAATCCTGTCTTCTTTAGTTATTACCTTGCTGACCCCCTCATCCCCCATCTCTAAGCAACCACTTCTGTCTCTATAAATTTCCCTATTCTGAACCTCATATGAATGGGATAATGTATTATGTTGTCTTTTTTCGACTGCCTTCTTTCACTTAGCATAATGTTTTCAAGGTCCATCCAAGTTGCAGCATGTATTAGTACAGTACTTCTTTCTTTTTATGGCCAAATAATATTCCATTATGTGAATATACCACATTTTGTTTATTCTTCATCTGTTGAAGGGCATTTGGGTTCCCAGAAGGTTTAGATCAGTAGCCATCTTTGCTAACTATTGACAGAGCAGGAACAAGTGTTGATGTCAGGGAAGTTCACGGCTCTCTGAGGTCCTGTACCGCAGGAGGGGAGGAGAATTGTGGCTGGCAAGGCGGGGCTTAGGATGCAATTCTGGTTCTGAACTTCTTAGTCACGTGACCTGGGCAGGGTCTTTAATTCTCTCTGCCTCCATTTCCTCATTTGTAAAATGAGAAATAATGGTCTCTACTTCATAGAATTGTTGTGAGGACACATGAGACAATCTGAGAAAAGTACCTAAAATAATTGCCTGGCACACAGCTATTTTATACATGGAAACTATTATTCCTATTCTTATTTCCCTTGTCAAATTAAGCGAAAACAACCACTTAAATACAGTTACAGAGCTCGATAGATTATTTCCATATAGAAAATAAATGATTATAAAATATATAAAATAAGTCTTTCCGAGTTATAAGAGAGCTGAAGGACAGACTGGGAAGTGCAATTACTTCATTTTTTTGAACTAAAGTCAAATCAGTAAATGAAAGTCCATTTTTCATTTTGAAAAAAAGTTGCCTCAAGTTAAGATTACAAATAGATTTTTCTTGTCTTACTGCATTTTCAAAGTCTACATATTCTGTATACTCTGTGAATCTTCTGAAATTTCTACTCCTGAAGGTATATGTATGTATTATGCATACACATACACATACACTCACACATAATTATAATTAATACTTATTAGCCCTTGATACGTGCCAGGCAACACACTTTATATGCATTAATGTACTTTTTCCAACAACCTTACGCGATCAGCTAGGTAACTGAAGCATAGTATAGTCAAGAACCTTGCTCTGAGTCATATCTCAACTGAGTAGGAGAACGCAAGCTCTTAACCAGGACACTTGGAATGGTTTGTCTTCTCCATTTCTTTATAAGACAGTGGAAAAGAAATTGTTCATAAACTACAGAATGATGTTTCTACAGCTTGAAGAAGCTTTTAGTGGTCACTAGTGAAATCCTCTTAATTTGTAGATGAATCAATGAAAAATAAGACATTGAAGTAGCTAGCCTAGAGTGGTTAGTTCTAATCTCCTGTCTTCCAACCTTGTCTCTTTTCACCACACCATGCTGTCTAGGCACCGAGTTTCCGTTTTGCTTTTTAAAGGCAATGCAGTATGAGAATGCCAAAGATGTTCAGGGTATTAATGCTATTGCCTCTACTTTAAGAGTTCTTACTGCATTCTCATACTGGAAAACCCCTACCTACTCTTAACACTGACCTCAAATGTCAGCTCTTCTGTGGAAATTACTTTCCTTTTGCAAAGTTCAGTAGTGGCTTCTTTTTTATTGTTGCTGTTCCCCAAGTACGTTGCACACCGTACACTGCTGCACTTTGAACATTGTCGAAAGACCAAACCAAAGAAAAGCTGCACTGTGAAGTGCATTGGGTTCAAACTGAGCTCTGCAGTGGCCCTTCACTGACCCAGGGGAGGAGCAAGGTAAAGCAGTGGGCTTCACACCCTGACTTAATCAGAGCAGTTCTGCTTTTATCTGTTGGGTTTGTTTTCATTTCAATTTTTATCTGATTGGCTTATTTTCATTTCAATAATAAGCTTCTTGATTGGAAAGGAAAATTTTGAAAACCACTGGTATTGCAGAGGGACCGTGACCTTTGGAGATCAGCTGGAGTCTAAATCCCAGTTGTACTACTGCTATCCCAGATGTAAGGGCAAATAAAATGTGTATAACAGCACAGTGCCTGACACATAAAGGCTCAATAAATTAATTCCCTTCCCTAGTTCTGATAATTATTTTTTTATTTATCTGCTGTAGTTTGAAGGGTCCTTATATCCTTTCTACTGAGCACATGACCTAGATAAAAATAGGCCCCCGATTCATGTTCACTCCATGGAAGCAAATGTGATGGGATACCAGGATGGAATAGTTAGGGTCAGTTTTGAGATTAGAGGTGGATAAGAAAGAGCCTGAATGCTTTGCTAAAATTTTAAGCTAAAGGTTTTGAAAGGTAGATGTATGATAATATTTATGTTTTAGTAAATAAATAATCCTAGATTCTTAACAGAAGGTGCTGGGGTACAGTTTGGCTTAGTAGTGAAGAGTGTAAGAATCTGAATTTATATCATAGCTCCATACTTGTGAGCTACTTGACTGTGGGCAAGTCACTTAACCTATTTTCTCTCATGTGTAAAATTGGTTTGATAATAGCACTTACACAGGTTAAATGAGTTAACGTACATAAGGCACTTAGAACAGTATCTGGCACCTAGTAAGTGGCATGTAAGTGTTATGGTAATGGCAATAAACATGTTTGTTATGATGATGATCACATGTTCCCTTCAAGGATGTAAAAGGGAGGTTGTGGAATCATTTGGTGTATGTCATGGAGGGTTCAGAATCATCTGAGATTCTTTTAGAAACTTAACAGAAGCTCGAGTTGAAAAGCACCACCATTATGAAGCACTGTTACTGATGGAAGTGTGTTGGATTCCCCAGGTATGTTCAGACAAGTGAAAAGTTGAGTATTGTCACTGTCCTGATCATATAGAGGATGGATTGTAGTGGGGAGACCCTGGAAGCAGAGAGATGAGTCGGGTTACTGCAGTAGTCTGGTAACTTAAATCAATAGTTCAGACCCCAGTAAAAAAAGTGACCACCAGAGAAGTCTGAGTTAGAAATATCTGGATTAAACCAGATCCTCAGTGGAGTCCTAAAAGTAACATTGAGCTGGTAGAGACATCCTACAAATAGCCCGTTTTAGTGTTTGGATTCTCCAGAAAGGCTAGATACTTCTGGATAACTACTCCAGAATGTTTAGTTCTATTTAAACATTTAGGGCAGGCTCTCTGGTCCTCCCGTTCAACAGACAGCCGCGTCCTCTCGCGCAGCGCCAGCACCGTTTCTGAGACACCATGGTGAAAGTGAAGACAGGAATCAACGGCTTTGGCCGGACTGGGCACCTGGTCACCAGGGCTGCTTTTAACTCCAGCAAAGTGGATATTGTTGCCATCAATGACCCCTTCATTGACCTCAACTACATGGTCTACATGTTCCAGTACGATTCCATCCACAGCAAGTTGCATGGCAAGGTCAAGGCGGAGAACAGGAAGCTTGTCATCAATGGCCATCCCGTAACCATCTTCCAGGAGTGAGATCCCACCAAAATCAAATGGGGTGAAGCCAGAGTTGATTATGTTGTGGAGTCCACTGGCAACTTCACTATCCTGGAGGAGACCAGGGCTCACCTAGATAGGGGTGCCAAAAGGCTCATCATCTCTGCCTCCTCTGTTGATGCCCCATGTTTGTGATGGGCATGAACCACGAGAAATACCAAAACAACCTCACCATCGTCAGCAATGCGTCCTGCACCACCAACTGCTTAGCGCTCCTGGCCAAGGTCATCCATGACAACTTTGGCATCATGGAGGGACTCATGACAACAGTCCATGTCGTCACCACCACCCAGAAGACCATGGATGGCCCCTCTGGGAAGATGTGGCTTGATGGCTGTGGGGCTCTCCAGATCATCCCTGTGTACACTGGTGCAGCCAAGGCCATGGGCAAGGTCATCCCCAAGCTGAACGGGAAGCTCACTGGCATGGCCTTCTGCGTCCCCACTGCCAACATGTCAGTGATGGACCTGACCTGCCTTGTGGAGAAGGTGGCCAAGTATGACGACATCAAGAAGGTGATGAGGCAGGCAGTAAAGGCCCCCCTCAAGGGCATACTGGGCTACACTGAGCACCAGGTTGTCTCCTCCGACTTCAACAGTGACACCCACTCTTCCACCTTTGATGCTGGAGCTGACATTGCCTTCAACGACCACTTTGTAAAGCTCATTGCCTGGTATGACAATTAATTTGGCTACAGCAACAGGGTGATGAACCTCATGGCCCACATGGCCACCAAAAAGTAAGACCCCAGAAATGGCCCTCGGTTCACAGCCAGGAAAAAAGTAAGGGCCTCAGTACTTCAACCATGTGAAACTGAATTCTGTCAATACTGAATGAGCAAGGAAGTGATTTCTCCCCTAGAATCAACAGAAAGGAATACAGCCCTGCTGATACTTAATTTTAGCCTGGTAAGACACACTGTGGACTTCTGGCCTACAAAACTGTAAAATAAGAAATCTGGGGTGGGCACGGTGGCTCATACCTGTAAGCCTGGAACTCTGGGAGACCAAGGTGGGAGGATCACTTGAGATTGTTAGGTAGCTAGTGAGGGACTCCAGCCCTCCTGGGCACAAAGGCAGACACCCAGAGCAATTGCTACATCTGGGGGAGGAGGGAAGACCCTTACCAATCTGCCAATCAGAACTTTGCCCGCCAATTGCAAAAGAATGCAGAAGTACAATAGGATTTGGAAGGTGATCTAGGACAACCTAAGGCTAATTATCATGTCATTAGCTTAAATCTACATTGTGGTTCACCCCCCCCATAGGCTTTCAGAGAGGCTCATGGGAGATCAAATGTGCAATAAGATTCAGGTCATGTAACTCCCAACTGTCCATCAAAGTAGTTCCAGGGGGACGTGTGAACCATGAGGAGGGCCCAATCCAGACACAGTAAAATGAGACTCCAGACCATAACTAAGGCCTTTTTTGTTATAAGAGGCCTGTTCACTGTTCTGGGGCGAATGTCTCTTGTTCTTACTCTGTAAACCTGTATCTTGCTCTTGCTCTGTAATCCTATCTTTCTCTCCTCAATAAACCTCATTTCATGCTTACTGTGCTTTCGGTGTGTCTGGTCATTCTTCGGCCAACAGCATACCAAGAACGGACATTTCAAACTGCTGACCCAACAAGATCAGGAGTTCAACACTAACCCGAGCAAGAGGAAGACCCTGTCTCTACGAAAAATAGAAAAAAATTAGCCTGATATGGTGGCATGTGCCTCTAGTCCCAGCTATTTGGGAGGCGGAGGCAGGAAGATCACTGGAGTCCAGGAGTTTGAGGTTGCAGTGAGCTGCGATGATGCCACTGCACTCTAGCCTGGGTGACAGAGCAAGACTCTGTCTCAAAAAAAAAAAAAATGCAGAGACCCCCAGGGAATGACACTTTAAGATGTTTCCATCATGAACTTCTCAGAGTGAGAGGTTTAATCAGATCACAGCTCTGGCCGGGATTTGAACTTGGAAAGGCGCAGAGTGAAATGGGGAGCAGGCTTTCCAGTGGCCAGGGGGTTCCCAGGAGCACGCTGACCCCACCGGTCATTATGGTCTGTGGATCCGTCCGTTATTTCTGTGTTCTGGCCACATCTCCCTCCCAGATGTCCCCCTCTAGGAACCTCTTACTTTCATTACGGTAGCTTCTCTCGTGGGAGGTATGGTGGCTGTTCTCGGACATCAGAAGGGCTCTTATGCAGGCGGGAATCCAGCCACGGGGAGAAGTTTTCCTGGGAAGCAGAGTTCAGTTGAGTTACAGAAAGACTTACTTAGCAGCCAGAGGTGAGCTCCGTGGGAGTTTGAGCAGAGCCCATGGTCCATCTGAGAAGACGCTGGGGAAGGGTTCCTTGGACAAGAGAGTGCGGTGGAACTAAGGCTCCCTCTAGCTCTAAGTGGTCCTCCGCAGAGAGGAGATTTCGCCCTGGAGAATTCAGCAATCTCCGAAGACTTTGTTGGCTGTCATCACTGGGGTGGGAGGATGCTACTGGCATCTAGGGAGTAGAGACCGGGAACGCTGCTAAATGCCCCCAAAAGCCCAGGGCAGCCCCACAGCAAAGGTTCAGCCATCCCAACATGTCAGTAGTGCCGCGGCTGAGAAATCCTGCCCCGGGATGTCGTGAAGCTTCTCGTCCCGGCACTGATAAGATGATACGTAAGCGTTTCGAGTTTCAATACTGTTGGGTCTCTGCCCTGCCATCCAGCCGTCACGCTGACCCCCAGCAGTGGACAGATGGAGGGCGCAAGGGTTTCTGGGGGACGGCAGACCATGTTCCCCTTCCGACTCCTCCTCGATTTCCACCCACTTTCCCTTTCCCAGCAGCTGTACGTCATACTTACAGCACGCAACGCTTCAAGGTTAGACTCTGAGATGTCGAGTTAAGAAACAGCCTCTGCCTTGACACGCAGAGACTTCTGTTCATATTTAGGAGACCGGGATTGACGCACCATGCGGTAACTTTATTTTAGAAATGGGACAGCACAGTCATTCACAGGGACAGAGTCAAAAAGTTGTGCTCTGCCCACAAGCTACGCCTTCTGGACCTAGCGTCTTGCCAGGCAGGCTGGGTGGTGAGGCGTTTGTGGGCACATCTGCTGGTTTCATCGCCACAGTCTTACATCGAGGTGTTACTATTTTGAAAGTCCTTGGCACCTTTATCTGGAGCCCTGGGTGACCTTGCCTGACTTTGAGAAGTGACAGCGTTACTCAGACGTTCCTGTCTCCGACTTTCCGAGACTGACACTGCAGTGAGTCAGGCGAGAGCTGGGGTTCTAGTACTTCTCAGGTATAAGGAAAGTCGTTAGGGAACACACGAAACTGACACTGAGAAGGGAAGTAAATTGGGCGGGAGTTGACCCAACGTGCGTCTACAAGTTCAGAGACTGACTCTCTCCTCCTACCAAACCCTTTCCTCTCCCTGAGCCCCAAGGATGTCTCCAAAGCCCTGCCCTGTGGGTACTGGGGGAAAATGAGACTTTGAAGAGACTTACTACTGCCGGAAAAAAAAGTCCTGTTTCCGTGCTTGACGACATGGCTCTCTCTTTATCCCTCTCTTGCCTTTTTATATTCTCACTGTCTTTGAAGACACAACGACAACTAAATTGTGCTGTCGGGGAGAGATTTTGGCAGGGACGGCCTCTCCGTTCCTGGGCAGTCCAGGGGACGTTCTGGCAACCGCTGTTATCTCATTGTCACCGTCACCTGAACCTAGTCTCAGCAGAGACTTTTCAGCACCCGCCTAAACCCAGCTGAGAGCAATCGTGAACAAGGGATATTCTGGAAACCAAGGCACAGACCAAAGCACTTTCCGGGCTGTTTAATGGTGCTCGGAGCTCGGATGTTCCATCTCATTCATTAGTTCCCTGCAAGGGTGACGTGCCCAGTGTGGGCTGGCGTCGGTTCCAAGGTGTTCACGGAGGCTCGTTTCCTCCTCTTCCTCACCCCTCCTCCTGGGTCTCATCTGCCCCCTCAAGCAACCCGGTGGATGGCGTTTGCTCTCACTCTTCTCTGACTGATGTCGCTATGTCATTCTACTCCCAAGTAGAGAACTTGACTGGAATCTAACCGTCCTTAACAAGTTTGTACCAACTCCCGAGGACAAGCTACTTTCACCTCTCCCCGGACTTTTGCACAGTCTTTCTCTCTCTCTCTCTCTCTCTCTCTCTCTCTCATATATGTATATATATATAAATTATACTCATGCTCCATTAGTTTATGCAAAGTTTAAAATTCTAAAAAATAAAATAAAATATATTTTAATTTTGGAGGTTGCAGTGAGCTGTGATCGTGCCGCTACTCCCCAGCATGGGCGACAGAATGATACCCTGTTTCTAAAACATATATATATTTTTTACATTAAAAGAATGAGTCTTTGAACCTGAAGGCAGCAGCAACATCTGAGTATCCAGATGAACTTTCCATAAGGCCCAGGCTGGTTATGTCTGGGTGGAAGAGAACCCACATTAAACCTTAGACCATGATTTTCTATCATTGCATCTCAGGGCTTTGTGTCTGTGGCACTTTTGAAAACTCAACATTCTGGGTGCCACCCTTGGACAGCTTGAGTCAGTAAGTCTGGGGAGAGGAATGAGTCTTGATTCTGTTAAATTCTGCCCAAAATTCTGATATTTTCTGTATGCATGCAGTGTTATTACGGCTGTGTTTAGGAAAAGAGTCATCCTATTTTGTGGCTACGTGCCAAAGGTACACAGATGAGGTAAACAAAAGGAAATCTCCCCGCGTGACGGGACCGTGCAGCCAGGTGTCAGCAACCGGATGACATTGGCCTCGAAGACCATGTGCCCACAGGTGACCAAGGCCACCCCTGCTCCTTACACAGGTGACCAAGGCCGCCCCTGCTCCTGGGAGCTCGTAGACCAGGGAGGAGAAGGATGCTCCTGAATCGGGTGAGCGTGGTATCCACAGTTGACAGAGATGAGTGTGTGCGACTCTCCGTGGAGAAATCCGGAAAGGCCTTTGAGGACCAGGAACGATTCTTGGGCTTCTAGAGGGGCGACCTGGATAACATTAGCTCCTTTAGGGCCTGCAGGTCCCATTCCTGTGACCTAGTTAGGATCCGATTGATTTCCTGGCTGTTCTGGAAGAACACAAATCATTACCTTCTGTGACCCCAGGGCGCAGATCCCAAGGAAGTGAGTGCTATGGCGTGGCCAACCTGAGGGCCTGTCATCCACACGGCAGGGGCTGCAGGCCCAGGGTCTGTGGCAGCTGCACCAACCTCAGGGTGGAGAGAAAGACACACGCGAGTGTGGACACCAGCATCCGCCAGCCTCTTGGTTTGGATTTGCCGTAGCTGAGGCAGCAGGCAGCTAGGATGGCGGCTACCCAAAGACCCCCGAAATTATGGTGGAGGCCTTGGTGGCTGTGAGCCTGGGCCGGGATGCCGTCTTTCTTTGAGCAGAAAACATGCATAGATGGAACTTTCCATCTGCTCTGTTCTCTCAAGTATTTCTCGCTCGGTCCCATTTAACCAGTCACGGAGCATTTTAGGAGGCCTTGTCACTCAGAGGCCGTGAAAATAGCGCTACCATTACCTTGCTCATTGTTGAAACATGAAGGGTAAAATGCGTCTCATTATTCGGGTTCTCGGAAGCGATGGCATCCAGCCAAAATGGTCCCATTACCTCTCGAGGCCTCGCTTTGGATGCTCTCCACCTCTAAATAATAATTTCTTTTAAAGGAAGGAGAGAAAAGTTGAACACTATCATTGACCTCAATACCGCAGAGCCTCCTGCACTTGGAGACGCATTTGCTTTTAGGGTTCGTCTGACGGGAGCTCCATGTACGGTTTTCAGAGTCAAGGAAATTCTCCCACTTTCGATTCAAAACAAGGAGGAATTCACAATGCAAGCCAGGAGCAGAGGTTTCTGCTAGGCTCATAGCACTTCTAATTCTGAGCTTCAGTGTGTCCGATCTTTTCATATCGGCATAATCTTCTTAGCTGGGTGCACTAGAACAGCAAAAATAATAGCAATAGTCAACATTTATCAGGTGATTATCATGTGCTGTCTACATCCTTCAATCCCTGATCAGTGATATGAGATAGGTTCATTCTGGAATTGTCTTCATTGCACAGGTGGACGTTCAGACAGGTGAAGCATCTTGCTCCAGATTGCACGGCTAGTAAGTGTCAGAGTTGGCCTCAAACCGAGCTCTGACTCTGGTCTGCCTACACAGCGCCATCCAGCAAATCACCTCCAAAACATGGTGGTTTGCAACAACAACAACCTTTTTTATCTCTCACAGTTTATGTGGGTCAGGAGTGTGGGAAGGGCTTGGCTGGGTGGCTCTGGCCTGTGGCCCATCATACAGTTGCAGACAGATGGACGGTGCTGGAACGAGAGCTAGAGAAACAGAGAACTTACTACGCTTCTCTCTTTCCTCTCTCTGCAATGTCATTGTCATCGCAGGACCTTTCCAGGTGGTCTTCCCCTGAGAGTTAGCCGGGTTCCATCAGAGCATGGTGGGCTCACGGCAGTCAGGCTGTTTCGGGAGCTGCTCAGAGGATCTAAGATCAAGTGAATCTGGGATTCAAATTAGAGCCTGAGTGACCCTTTATGACCTAGCCTTGGAAGTCACACAACATCACTTGAAGTAGCAACAACCCAAGTGTTTTGGTCAGAAGAGTCCCAGAATCCCATCCAGTTTCAAAAAGATGGAACGTACAGTCCACCTGTCAGTGGGAGGAACGTCAAAGCCACATTGTGAGAAGAACGCGAGCCGTGGAAGCCATTGCTGGGCGACCTTTGAAAAGTACAGTCTGCCACACGATTCCTGGGTTCGTCAGCCCCAGCTGCCACAATGTGATACTGTCAACCAGGGGCTTGAACTGCAGGAATTTATTGCACACAGTCCTGGAGTCTGGATGTCCAAGGTCAAGGTGCCGGCAGGGTGCTTTCTCATGAGGCCTCTCTCCTTGGCTGGCGGATGGCCACCTTCTCCCTGCATATTCTCCCGTCTTTCCTCTGTGTGTGTGTGGAAATGAGCCCTGCCGTCTCTCTCTCTTCTTATGAGCATAGCCATCCTATTGGATCAGGGCCACCTTCTGACCTCGTTTAACCTTCCTCACCTCCTTGTAAGATCTGTCTCTGAATACAGTCGCAGTGAGGATTAGGGCTTAAACACATGAATTTTGAGATCAAAGTTCAGCCCATAACAATTCCTAATTGCATAGTCTTAAATATTTCACTATATTTGTAGAAAAATGGCTAGTGTAATAGAAAAAAGGAAAGAAAAGAAAAGAAATTGACGGGTTTTGGGGCCAGCTCTGTCACTTACTAACTGTGTCAATATGAACTAATCACTGACTATCTCAGAGCCTTGTTAGAGATATTCAGTGTTAGAGATCTCACAGTGAACACATACACGTTAGGGTCCTTTGATTGCAAGCAACAGGAACCGGCACTGGCTAGCCTGAGCAAAATCATTTGGAAGGATATGGGGTGGTTCACAGAACTGAAAGCCCTGATGAAAATGCAGACTCAGCAAGGAAAGAGACGAGGACAGACAGCTCTGGGGCCCAGGTATCAGTGGCTAATCAGCAGTTTTGATAGGCCCCAGAGATGGGATGGAGTAGCTTCAGCATGCTGTTCCGCCCTCCACAACTCACATCCCTCTGCTCAATTTTCAGACTCCCAGGAGACATTCTCTATTGGCAGAGTATGAGTTACTTGCTCAACTAGCATCCCCTGTTGGAGTGTGAGTTACTTGCTCAACTAGCCTGTGGCTAGGTAAGGCACCTTGAAAGACAGTTCCACCAAGGTCAAAATCAAAGGAGAGTGTGACATTAATAATTATTCTACATTTTCCCAAGATGAAACAGGGATTCTGTTACCCACTAACAGGAGAAATGTATGGTGAACCCCCCAAAAAATGACAAATGTCCATCACATTATCTCACAGGGCTATTGTAAAAATGAAAGATAATACATAGAAAGTACCAAGCTTGGTGCCTGACACCGGGGAAGCCCTCAGTGATCATTACAATTATTAAAAATCACAGTAAATATGCTTTATTACTCCCCTGCCAGTGTGTCTCTGAGCCTTGTCCTGTCATCGGGACTGCTCAATGTCAACTTAGTGCTGGACTGAATGAACGGGCGGCATGCCCTCAGATTAATGCTCCAGATGAAGGACAAGGGACCCATCTCTGGGCTGGACTTCCCTCCCAGCTGACAATTCTGAGGAGGGAGGTCGGAGGAGCTGGGGAGTGGTCAATTCCCACGTGATTTGGGGCAGACGTGGTATTTCTACACAGAGCCCCGGACTCCCCATGTTTTACCTCCTCCATCAGAGTGGACTGCTTTCTGCTACCTGTAACCAAAAACCAGGCCATGGCAGCTTAACTGGTTAGGGTGTTTTTCGGCTTTTGTTGGTTTTTATTTTGTTCTACTGGAAAGCAAGTTTGGAGAGAAGCGGCTTCCGATGCTCTGCAGATGCGAGCTCCTCGGTCCTTCCCGCCTTGCCGCTGTTAATGTGTGGCTTTGATCCTCTCTAGACATCACGCCAACCTGCGAGGTGCAGAAGAAAGGAGCGGGAATGGTTGGGGCCAGCCAGCCTCGGCGTTGGCCACAATACTGAGGTCTCTCTGGGGTCAACTTTTGAGTCAGCATCTCCAAGAGCAAGAACTGCAAACTTAAAAAAAATGAGCTTCCTTCCAGCAGAGGCAGGTGCTCAGCTCAGCACGAGGGAGATGCTGGGGTTTTCCTTGCGGAGTTCTAGGCAGAGGACAGACAGGGTGGATTCGCCACACCTGCAAAGACTACCCGAGGCCTCCCCGGTTTCCTCCTCTACCAGGGGAGACAGTTGGAGGTTCCATGGGGAGCTATCCAGGGAGAAGGCAGAAGTGGTACGTGGGTCCTCCTGCCTAAGCTGGGGCAGCGTTACCTGAGGCCACTGTCTGTAGGTTTGTGGACATCCGTTGCCTTAACCGCCCATCTCTGCTTCTGCTGCCGCTGCCCAGCCTCCCACACTCCGTCCCTGCGGCTCCTGTGCCCCGTCCTCACCCCCAGATGCCAAAGTTGGGCACGTGAAGCTGACGTACTTGGCCAATCACAATGTTTCATTCCCACCGGCCACCGCGTTTTCCTCCAGAACCGGCTTCTGCCCTAAACCAGAGCAGCCAGGCTCACAGCGAGCCCTGTACCACGTGGCTGTGACCCAAATGCCCCCGTAAGACTCAGTTCTGGGACGTTTGCTGTAGCCGGTGGGAACAGGCTCCCTCTTTCTGCATCTGGCGTTGGGAACTGATGGTGGCCACTTTCGCCACCACCCGGGGAGAGCGAGATCTGAAAACCAAGCCCATGTCCGGGAAAGGAGAGAGAGGGAAGGAGAAAGTGATGGTTCTAATGGCCTTTGGGGCCCTGGATTAATTTTAAATGTTTGCTTTTCCATCTTCCACCGTATTTTTCTTAAATCAGTCTGCGTTGGATCTCTGACGCTTACGACCAAAAAATTCCCAACAGACAGAGGGTGCCCACGCGCTGGGTGACCCCGTTCCTGCTTTACTTTTCATGCCGTGACTATGGACATCACCTGGAGACCTAATTGCACTTGAGAAGTGACGGACCACAGAGGGAAGGGCTGTGATAATGAGATTTCAGGACAGAGAGAGAGAAGAAACCGAAACCCTGGCGATTGTATGCGAACGTTTGCACAGGCTGCGTCTCTGTATGAGACCAAACCCTCCCTGCGGCTCTGTCGTTCGGAGGAGAATCTCAAGGACAAGATTCCTCCTGAGACATCATCTGTGTCCTTCATTTCCTTGGATTGTCTCGTAGGAAAAAGCTCCAGAAACGTCAGTGAGAAATCTTTGAAGAATCCCCGTGTCTGACAGCATGACTGGGAGCTGCTTTGGTCTTTTTGTTTTTGGGGGACCGTTCTCGGGGCCGCCAGCGCAGCCAGCAGCCCTCAGTCATCAAATAGTTGGAACGCTTTGCGTGTTTCGGAAGGTGTGAAACCGCTCTCCCACCGACACGGTTTCGGTGAAGGGAGCAAACTCTCCCAGAAGCGTGTTTTGAAGGAGAAAAGGACTCACTCCTGAGACTGCAGATTTCTCTGTGGGTGATCGTGTCATCTCGGCGATAGGAAATTGATTGCGACGTGGGGACTGGAGGATCGTTTGTGATGTAGGATTGACAGACCATGCGTGGAGATGGTGGGAAACCCGCCCAGACGTAGCTCTAGCCGGCGTAGGACACCCGGTACCGACGTACTGTCCCATCTATGGGTACTTGTTGAATACTAACCGTGGGTGGCTCTGTTAACTCTGCCAGCCAGGGTCACTTGGTCAAGGCTGCTTTGTCTGCGGGTGACCTGTCCGAGGGGCGTGCACCTGCCCTGTGACCCTCGGGATGGGGAGGGCACAATAGGCACAGGGAAGAAGAGTAGAGGCGTCAGGTCCTGCTGCCTGGGTGCCCCGGAGCGTGGCTCCTGCCTCCAGCCACGTGCACAGCCTCTTCCTGTGGCCACCAAGGACGTTCTTCATTAATCACCAGCGTCTGTGCAGAGCGGGGTCCCCTGGCTCCCGACTCCTCCAGGGCCAGCTCTTTCCTTCTGGCGGAGAATCTTAGCTGCAGGGCTCTAGCATCTCAGACCGTGTTTTACTTAGTTGCCAGGCAGCGAGTTCTGGCCGCAGGGAAACATCCTACCTTTTTCAAGCACAACCGTGACGGCTCCAATCATAATGGAAATTTTGCTCTGGAGAGGAAGGGAAAGCTGATTAGAAGAGCCGACAGGTATGAGAATGAGATGTGGGCATGGGGATCGCCTCTCACCAAATTGTCCAGGAGCCCTGAGGACGTTTCCTTCCGTTGAACAAACACCGTCAGACAGAGCGTCCCACCTGCCTCCAGCCACGGCCGCGCAGTCTCGATCGGCGGTCACAGAACCGCTAAGCCTCCCTCCTCGCAGACAGGCGGCCCCCGGACCAAGCCCACCCCGCCACCAGAGAGGCCACGAGGAAGGTGGCGCTGCCTTTGGGTGATCTAAGTCTGCCTTGCTGTTCCTCGTGTTTCGAGGCTCGGACACTTGCCAGGCGGGTGGCCACCCAGCGAGGTAGTCGGAAATGCCCCGACCCGTCCAGCACACAGAGGTGCCAAACCCATTTTTCATGAAGATAAGAGCGTCGGATGCCTCCGTGCAAGAGGAGGCAGAACCAATCCACATTCAGGAGACCTCGGAAACCCAGACACCTGGAATGTTTATCAAAGAATTTTATAATTGGATCGTTCCAAAGAAATCGAAGCAGTCATCATGGGGGCACGGTGTTCATATTTATATTATATTTGGCAAGTGCTCATATAGCCCGTACCATCCTAAGCACCTTAGTAATACGTTCTCATTTAATCCTCCGAACGCCGCTACGATTCGCGCTCTACTATTCTCTCCGTGTCAGGACAAGGACGCTGAATCACAGAGAGTGAGTGATTTTCCCAAGGCCAGACACCAGCCTTTCAGACACTTACTCCGTTATCTCCATTATCGCATTTTATTTTGATGTTTACACGCCTGGAAGGCGGTGGCAGGAGGGGACGGGAAACCATTAGCTCAGTGCTCAGACCTACAGAGATCTGATTAGACGCCTTATGGGAGGATTTCGCCCCAAAAAACAATTCAGTATGTTGCATATCAATTATGAGGGAGACCACTGTGAGCAGCAGAAGTGACAATGGTGGAATCCAAGAATTAGAATCTGCTCCGCGCCTCGGTTGCGAAGAGCAGGCACTCGTGACCACGTGAGCGCTCGTGCCCGGACCGCAGGTGGCGCTCACGCACACCACACGTGTTGCTGGCTGCCTGAGGCACCGGAGTTCGAGTAATGAACACGGCAGGCAGAATTCCTAGAGAAGGAACTCAGACCACAAACAAATTCAATAAATAAAACCTGATGGCAGAGTGGGCAGGCTCTTGGCGGTTGATTCTGAGTCCCTGTGGAATAAAACCCAAGATAATAACTTGCTTGAAGGCAGAGCAGCTTTGCGGTGTCTACACTGCTAAGACAGAATTTGGACACAGATAAAGCAAAGTTGTATAAGCCTTGCCATGTAGATAACTTGATCTCCAGTGTGTCAGATGAGTTCTTGGTTAAAATCAAGTGAACTTCCACGGTAGGCTTCGTTGGTCAGCTAGCAACCAGCCACCCACCAGCCATTTCTCTCTTGCATGCTGGAGGTAGTCATGTAACCCATTTGTGACCTTTTAAACACACTGGAGATTTCTGGCAAATGCATGAGGAGAGAAATCTAAACGGACAATTCTCCTGCATTGCCAGGACTGCACCCTTGCTGCCTGCATTTATACTTGATAGTGTGAGGATATGATATCAGGAGCTGTGGCAGCCTTGTTGTCCACATGGGTCTTCAAGCCAAAGTGCAAAAGCCATTGAGGATGAAAAAATACAAGGAATGAATGTACCTCTGTTCTTGAAACACCAAGCTGTTGAACTAACAGTGAGATTACCTACCTCTGGGGGACTTCTGTTTGACTAAAAGTAAATGTTCTCGCCACATCTGATTCTGTTTTATTTGCAGTTAAAAGTATCCTCGATACAGTCTTTAAAAGAAATACATCCCAATAAAACATTAGGATGTCCACAAAAAGAATTGATAAAAATGCATAATAGCCAAACACTGGAAATAGCCAAAGTGTCCATCAACAGCAGAATGTATAAATAATCCGGGAAATATTCGTCCAACCGAGCACAACTCAGCAATAGAAGCGAGCAGGCAACAGAGCTGATACGTGCAACCGCACGGGTGAATGTCACGCACTGTGCCGAGTGAGCTGTGTCATGCACAAAGACCACGCAGTACGGGATTCCATGTATAATATGTTCTGTAACGGGCAGCTTAACTGTGCTGGCAAAAATCAGGATGGGGATGCCCCCAGGGGGTTGGGATGGGGAGACTGGGAAGGAGACACAAGGATCCTTTCCGGGCTGACGGTTACGTTCTGTACCTGGACAGGGGTTTAGGTGGCACAGGTGGGTGCAACATGCTACGATTCGTGCATTTCATTGTAGACAAATTTTACCTCAAAAGGAAAAAAAAAAGAACCTTAAGAAAAGATTGAAGTCAAGGTAATAATATGCATGCTAAAGTGTTTAGGAGTGAATGGTACTTTAACACTTTGAAATGCGCCCAAAAATAAGATTGATGGATGGATGGATGGATAGAGGGGTGGAGAGGTGGCTAGGTGCAGGCTACGGCAAGTGTAATGAAACGCTAATTATACGCCCTAGGCGGTGGGTCTGTTGGCATTCACGGTACGATTCTTTGAACATCTCTGTATGTTGGAACTTTTCATAATGAAATTTTGGGGGGGGTCATTAACGTAGACATTGCAGAAGTTGTTGTGGATAAAATTTCTCGTGCTTTACCGTGTCCTTTCTATGGTGAAGGCAGTTTTATGGAAATGAGATTTGGACCCAGCAGCGTAGATGAGCCAGGGGTAGAACTGTGCTTCTTGAGACTGGACTATTTATGCAAAGCTGCGTGTGATGCCGGGGAGGAACGTCCCTGACAGGTGCAAGACGGGACACGTTGGCTACCAAAGGAGCTTAGCCTCAAAGGCCAGACTAGACCTGCAAGCCCAGAACCTCGGGATTATGTTGCATTGAAAGTTTCAGCGCAGAGCATTGAAATTCAGGTAGCACGAGTCCTCACCCTCGGGGGAAAGCACGGTTAAGCTCCGGCTTTTTCTCTTTTATTAGAATCGACATCTTATGTGGCACAAACAAATGTATGCTGAAGGCTCTGAGGTCCGCCCTGCGCTTTCCGGGCCCTTTAGTGAATAAAGTTTGCATTTTCTGGGCCACTGATTTATTTGTGCAGAAAATGAAATAATGTGCAGACGATTAATGAGATGGAAATGAAAGCACCTGCACGTATATTCCAGGAGCTTTTATTTTTGTCTGGAGTCGTTTTGCAATTAACCTGTGAGGTTTGCCTCTCATCCTGTCTCTGCCCACTTTCTACCCCTGTGGCTGGAGGAGCCTCATTTTCTTCATCCGTCATTCGGGGATCGCAGCCCTGCCTCGCCTGTAATCAGGAAGAACAGACAAACTCGTAAGGAATTCAAACGGCGAAGGGAAGAGGCAGTCTGTCACTTTTATTCAAAGTACTTCTGTACTGTTTGTGATTTTTATACCTGCTATATACCGCGTGTTACTGGTGGAATTAAAGATAATTAGATGTTGAAATGTGGGTGACGGTGCATTTCTTTGCATCGTCTAGGCCAGGATAGCACAGAGGTTTTTCTCTGATCACTGTCGATTGGACATTGGTTCTTTCAGTACCGTGGTGTGGAGGTTTGGGAGTGAGGGAGTGTAGGATTGATTAGTGATGTCTGCCGTGGTCGAGGGCTAGAAGAATGCTTCCGTCAATCGACGGCTTTATTAAATCGTGAAATGACGGGTTGAAGGGTGGTGCTCCCTGGGCTGGTTAGCTCGGGGCTCACCAGCGCCCTCGAGGACTAGATCCTTCCCCTCTTTCATCCTGACTTCAGTAGCCTTTGTCTTCATCCCTGTTCCCTCAAAGTCCCAAGGTGGCTGCTAGAGCTCCGTGCCTCACATCTTCACGAGGTGCGTACCTCGGCTAAGAGGAAAAAGATACGCCTTCCTTGTGCCTTTTAAGTTTGAGGAAACTGTTTTCAAAAGTCTTACAGCCCCGCAGACTAAGCCTCCGTTATCATCGGCCAAAACTCTGCCCCATGCCATTTCTGAATCCATCACTGGTAGGGGAACCACAGGTGTGTTGTAGACTCATCAAGGTTCCTTCCCTAGGGGGGGTGGGCGGTCAGGCTCCCTTGAAGTACTTGGCCATCCACAATTTGAGCAAAATCTGAGTATCGGCAAGGAAGAATGAGACGGGCAGTTAGTTGGACACCTCGAGCGTCCGCCCTGCGGTCTCTGCTGTGGCATCTGGAATCCTCCTCGGACACCACATGTGTGGCTCCGCCTTTGGCCACGTCTTCTCCCCCATCTCCGTCTTCGGCGACCTGCCCCAGGTATCACAAAAGAGGTGCTATTGCAGCTCATTGGTCTCATCGGTTTTCTTCCTGTTGGCCCCAGACTCTGTTTATTGTTGAATCCCTAGGGCGTAAGTGTCCTTTCATCCTTTCGCGAGCTGTGTAAACCTGGAGACATGGCTGTTACCCGGTGCCCTCCCTGACTTCAAAGTAGCGGGCAAAGGCACAGGCAGGGTCCGTCCAAACTCTTTCCCTCTTCAGAGCTCTCAAAACCGCAGATGTCATCTCAGAAGCCGCTGCCTGAGAGCCCAGCGCCCCCGCTCAGCAGTCCACGTTCCACCTCTGTGCGGTTGGCCCCTGTCTCAGAGACAGTAGGTGTCCAATATTCTTACTTTGACCATGCAGAGCTTTGGAATTTTAGCTGGCCACAGGACTACCCGGAATGAGGACTACATCTCCCTTTTAATGGATATGAGCCAAAGGGATATGTGCCGGGTTTTAGGTCATGTGCAGAAAAGGTATGGATTTCTGAACCCTTTGCTCCTCACTGACTGGGATACAGGTGTGATGGCAGGAGCCATAGCAGTCATATTAGAGCCAGAGGTAGAAGATGTGTGCACCACAGCATCTCTCAGCCTCAGCACTATTGACGTTTTGGAACAAGATAATGCCATGTTGGAGGGGGCTGTCCTGTGTATCGTAAGATGTTCAGCAGCATCTCAGACCTCTACCCACTAGATGCCAGTAGCATGTCCCCCAGCTGGGATAGTCAAAAATGTCTCCAGACATTGTCAAATATCCTCTGAAAGACAAAATCCCCACCTGTCGAGAACTAGTTTCAAGGTTAGGGAGAGCACTACTATCTCATGACTATGTCTGTTCTAAGAGACAGAAATGAATACATACATTGGCAAAGCAGGAGTCTTTGTTATGGTGGACCACTGTACCCTAACATACTCCTAGATTCTTAATCATTTTCAGCAGATGATATAGGACTAACGAGATGTTCAAGGTTAGAGTCACATTTATCTTTGATTTGGGTAGACAACTAGCAGTGTCTACCCCACCAGGTCCCTGATGTGGACTTGGCGAGATTTGCTTTGCTCGTTGCAATTCTGTAGCCTGCGCTGGGAAGGCAGAAGTTACAGAGGGTGGCTCAAGAGTGGAAGCTGGCACACAGCTGTTTTGTTTCTCTTCCACAGTATTTTAAAAGTATTTAAAGTCTTTGCAAAATTTAAAAATGGTAACATTTTATATAAAAATCCATATTGATGGCTTCTTGTCTAAAAGAATATGCTTAAATTCTGTGTGGAGTGGCCAGTAAGGTAAAGATTGGTACAGAAATAATTCACCTAGCACTTAGTTCCATTGCCCTAACGTGCAAGTAAATGCGTGAGGTTTTCTTTCAGCAATTCCCTGGCCGGAGCTGAGCTATGCACTGCAGGTATGCGGAGACTGTTTTGCCCAGACCCAAATGTGGGACATGATGATCTATTTGACACATGGCCAGACAACAGGGGAGAGACACCAAACTCTATGCTATCACAAGAATGCTGGGGTGTGTGTTCCCGTAGCTATTTCAGACTTACCCTTTTAACATCTTGTCATAACCATTAGCAGTGCACACAGTGAGTAGGAGACTGCTTCAGCACGCTCAGGTTTTACACTTACAGGTCTGTGGGTATTCGAGGAACCAGGCAGTTCTATTTTAATACATGCAGTCGGCGTCTGGATCTGCTCATGGCAAAACCAGATGCAAACGTAGCTTCCTCCAGGAAGGCTTTCCGGATTGCTAGCTCCCCACTGGGGAGAGCTGACCTCTCCCTTCTTAGAAACCTTCTCTGGACTCTATCAGAGCCTCTTGTTGATATTGCTGTATTGTTGTTTTATTTTCACTTTCTGTTGGATCTCAGCAGAGGGTTAGGTGATTTATGTTCAGTCCCCAGCCAGCCTTCATCGCTGGTTGGTAAATGCTTCATGTTTTGCCACGTTGACATGGTGTCAGCTGCTTTCTCATCCTTTGGCAAACGGAGCAGTCAGAACAGTTCCTGGGGTTTGAGAAGTTCACCTCTCAAACATTGATTTGTTCCTTGTCCATGCAAAATGACCACTGAGATGTGCTCATAGGCAAGTTGGACCAGATTATTATTTGGGAATAATCTATTATCATTTTTGCCACTGATTCTAGAGGTGTCATTAGTGCTAAGTAGGATACTCTTGGTTGCAAGCAACAGAACCCCAAATTATTCTGTTCAAGGTGAGACAAAAGGAAATTGAATGATCCAGCAGTTCCACTTCTGGGTGTTTATGCGAAAGGATTGAAACCAAAGAGGGAGTTTGATTGAGACTCAAGGAAGTAGTAAACAGCCATGTTCATAGCAGCATCACTTACAACAGCCAAAAGGTGAAAGCAACCCAAGTGCCCCACACAGATGAATGGATAAACAAAATGTAGCGCATGCACACACACACACACACACAAGGGAATATTATTCAGCCATGAAAAGGAAGGCAATTCTGACACATGGTGCAACACAGAGGAGCAAGTGGACATGATACCAAGTGAAATAAGACAGTCACAGAAAGACAAACGCTGTATGACTCCACTTACAGGAGGGACATAGAGAAGTCAAGTTCACAGGAACAGAAAGCAGGTTGCCGGGGGATGGGGGATGGGGGAAAGGGGGAGTCAGTGTTTCATGAGGACAGTTTCAGTTTTGCAAGAAGAAAAATTTTGAGATGGTTGGTGACGATGGTTGCACACCAATGTGACTACACTTAATGCCACTGAACTATATGTTTAAAAATGGGTACGATGCTACATTTTATGTTACGTGTGTTTTACCACAATTTTTTTAAATGAGGAAATTGATTTGCTTTCTGAGCTGAAAAGTCTGGAGGTAGAACTAGATTCAGGCAGAGCTGGAGCCAGGAGTTTGAATGCTGCTGACAAGGGTCTGCCTCTCTCTCCATTTCTTAGGAAATTCACAGGAGGTAGACCAGATGCCACAAGCAGCTTACTCACAACTCCCAGCTAATAACCCTGGAAAAGGAGGGTTTGTTCCTGTTACAATGTCGGAAAATCCGCAAAGAACTCTGGTTGGCCAAGCTCCAGTCATGGCGCATTCCTGAACTGATTGCCGTGGCCGGGGGGACGCGATTCTCAGGGTTGGTACGAGTTTATCAGCACTAGAACAGCAGAGACTGGACTCTTTGGCGTAAAGTAGGCTTCTGTTATTAGGAGGAAAGAGGGTCGTTACGTCGCCAAGGGCAGCTGAGTCCCTGATCTGGGAGGGACCTTTAGGGAAACACGGGGAGCCAGTGGAACAGGATCCTGGCCACCGTGTGACGCGATAGCATTGCGAATGCGCGTCGAAATGTGAGCCGCTGCGTGCATGGCCTCTCCAGGACACAAGTGCCGCCAGCTGACGTGCAGAAGCCACGGAGCCGTCCCATCCGTGCGCGTGGCTTTCCGTGGGAGCCCTTCCCTGCCGGCCTCAGCTCCGCACGGCTCGTGTGCAGGTCGCCATTCATAGCCCAGGACACTGCTTCCGTCCTGTCTCGTCCTGTTCTCAACCAAGAATATAATTCGAACCCTGGAAGGCAAACTCCAGGGCAGAATTCATCAAAAAGGAAGCTATAGGCGGTAATCTGTGCATTGGGAGGGAACGACCCTACTCGTTAGAATTCTGCAGGAGGAAACTCGTGGGGAGGTTTCCGGCGGAAACATCCTTCCAGAGCCGGCTTTACGGGGGGTGGATTCTTTGCTCCCATCCCCCCCACTTTTTTTCCTTACAGAAAGGTCACATGTAGAAACGACAGGCCTCTGCAAGGGCAGCGTGTCGGTTCTCTATAAATACACGGGCTTAGGTTGTGAATGCAACCGTGCACTTGCCCGGCCACGAAATGCTATTTCTCGGGACGCCCGATGGAAGCCGCCTTCTCCCAGCTCTGCCCAGAGTGCTCCATGAATATGAAAACGGGGTATGATAAGACTGTCCTTCCCTAACCAAGGTCCCCTGTAGCAATTGCTGCAGCTCGATCTTGAAGGAGCCCCCGGGATATCCGGTGAGGCAGAGCCTTGAGGGAACCGACTCCACGCCCAGTGGCCATCCCGACTTCTCACTGCTCGTGGGTGTCCGATGCTGTCAGACCGAGGCGGAGGCGCCCTGCTCTCGGGAAGGACAGGAAGCTCCCTGAGACCTCTGCCATAAGGGCACTAACCCCATCCAGGAGGGCTCCACCCTCGTGACCTGCTCACCTCCCAAAGCCCCACCCCCTCTTGCCATCGCCTTGGTTGTTAGGACTTCAAGATAAGAATTCGGGGTTATACAAACACCCAGACAGTACTGTCTTTGCTCTGATGAAGTTTAGCTTTTCATGGGGGAGACACGGTCTCAAAAAATAATTAACTATATTTGTCAGATGTGATAGAGGATGTGGAGGAATCAAATAAAGGGACAGAGAACTAAGATCGATCCCGGTCTGTGGCCCTTCCTAGGGGAGCTGCGAGCGGATTTGGGGGCAGCGAGGATGCCGACCGTGCCGACGTCTGAGGGAGGGATTCAGGAGTGGGGGACAGTGACGGCAAAGCCGGAGGCAGGTGCGGCAGGACCCTGGGCCGGGTCGTCGTGAGTCGGGCTTGCAGAGTGAGGTCAGAGAGGCGGGGGAGGAGGGTATGGCAAGCAGACCATGCAGGGCCTCGGAGGACGGAACAAGAGTGACAGGCACCTCGGAAGTGGCAGAGACGGGTCGAAGCCCCGCAGGTTGTCCCCGGTGCCGCGCCTCCCGGACAGGCACCGCCGCCCACGGCTCCTGGACTTTCCCTCCCTTCCCTGCCAGAGAACGTCCTGCGGCAGCTAAGAGGAGACTTCTGAGGAGCTTGCCCGAGAGCTGGGAAGTGACAGTGGGTGGTGGGTGGTGGCTGGGTCCCCAATTGCACCCCAACACGATGACAGTAAACGAAGAATTCCTGGGGCACCGTGGCGTCAGGAGAGTGGCGGGGGTGTGGCGCCGTCCCCACTCGGGAGCTCTGCTGTGATCCCGTTCTCAGCCGGCTTTCTGCAAAGGAGCGTTCGCTTACTTGCAGGGGACAGCAGTCTGCTGAGAGGAGACTCCCAGGGCTCCCTCGGGGCGAGCTAGCGGGGCAGCCTCATCAAACATTGACCGGCCCACTGCGCCGAGCGTCTCCCTCCTGCTGGGGCTGCTCCGTGCCGGGCCAGGTGCCTGTAAGAAGTCACTTAAGGAGCCATTAGGATTGGACGGATGGGCTCTTTTGGCTTTTGGGGATTTTATTACTAAAACGTTTTTTTGCACCAGTAACTCTTGACCAAAGAGCAGGCTGTTGCCTATCAAGTTAGTGGTGTTGGGGTATGTGTGTGTGTGTGTGTGTGTGTGTGTGTTTGTGTGTGTGTGTGAGACACCAGGGACCATATTTTTAAGCCAACACGTACGATTCAGCAATCCCTTTATGGACAAACGGTGTTGCACTAACTCTGGGGTCAGGCTGCACAGGAAGCCCCCCACTGCAGCGTACTCATTGTGTGATCTTGAGCCAGTTTTTTGGCCATTCTGTGTCTCTTTTTCTTTCCTTTTTCTGTTTCTCTTTTCTTTTTTCCCTTTGAAAAAAGAGGCATAGTAACGCAATCTACTCAGTAGAGTTGTTAGGAGATATTTAAAAATCACACACATAGAAAACACTTAGCAGAGAGCCTGTCTGATGTTAGAAACAATAATATGAAATAATAATAAATGTTTTCTGCTGTTATTACTAGATAGCATCACAAACACAGCAGAGCCCTGGCCCGGTGGCTGTTTCCTCACCCCCGCAAGCACCTAGTGGGTCTGGGCAGCAGAAGAGACTCGGCCCTGCTGTCTCTTGGCCAGAATCCAGACACGAGCAACCGGGGAGTCTCGCCTTTGCAATTTCTCATCCTCATTCCTTGTGGTCTCTGCGACGAAGCTCCCCGGGACCACGGCATGAACCGTCCTCCTGATGGTTTATTCTTCCATAATTGAATTTGCTTGTGCCAGGATACACTGTGAAATAGATAAGATGAGACCATAAAAACTCTTTACTGTCCGCTCGTGTAGGATCACAGCGTCACAATCTCGGAGCAGCAGGTGCAGGGAAAGTGTTCTGGGGGAGCGCGGCTAAGTTATTCTGCGATTAGACCGTGTCGTTGTTTGCTCGCCAAACCTGCTCAGCTGGGCTCTGTGTGCTGTGCTTAGAGCAGAGTTTCTCAGCCTCAGCGCTATTGATTGACAGCTGGGGCCAGGTGATTCTTTGGGATGGGGGGCGCCGTCCTGTGCCTTGTAGGATGTTTAGCAACATCCCAGCCTCTACTCACTAAATGTCAGTATCACCTCCACGTCGTCAGGACAACAGCCATCTCCCCAGACATTGCCAATGTCTCCTGGAGAGCAAATCACCCCTGGTTGAGCACCACTGCCCTAGGGCACAGCTCAGAGCGGCGTTTGGGACGGATGATTACCAGCAGGATGGGACGGGGACCCCTCCGTGATACACATCGCTGAAGGCTTTGTGCGCAGGGCTGAGCAGAGAGATTTCTTGGCTCAGGAAAAGTTGCTTTCAACAGCTGGGACTCTGCAGGGATTTTAGTTCCGAGGCTAAAACACTTTGCATTTCGACCCTTTCCAGAATTGTCCATCTTCTTATAGCCATCCGAGTGGTGTCTAACCAGCCTTTCCAACAGGCCTGTATCATCTCCGCTGGCCCTGCAGAGCACTCATCTGTTACAGCACCATTCATCTCAGAAATAGTCCATATCGAAATAGTTTCGTGCGAGTTGGCCCCGTCTGAACTCGGCACTCGGTGCTACAGGGAACACAGAGCACCACGCCGAACCGTTCTTGCCTGACGATCAAACCTGGGTGTGATGGCATTTCTAGATCTAACACCCAGTGTCAAGAACTACGGGGGATAAAAGAACAAATTAAATGACAATTCAAGGACACAACCAGACCAATCCAGGATGTGGATATTCTATACGACAGATGACTTCGTATCTCAAAAAAATATTAATTTCGCAAAAAGCGGAGAGATACTGTTAATAGAATAGAAGAGACATAAGAACATGACCAAATGCTGTGCATGAACCCTGTCTGGATTCTAGTCGGATGAAACCAGTTACATAGAACAATGTCTTGGAGATGACCAGAGACATTTTTTATGAGAAAGTTATTAATTTTGTTAGGTACGATAATGGCAAGACAATTATGTTTTTTTAAAAAGCTCTCCTCCCGCCCTTCAATCTGATATTTGGTCAAACTCCACTGGAGCCAGAAGAGAAGGGGTCCCTGA
>CAUYSK010042588.1:0-22202 GCA_963575035.1 Avahi laniger | reverse complement strand
TAAAAACTAGTTCTGCATTTACTTTTAGAGATGAATCTAAAATTTAGAGACATTGCTTTATCCAACTGAGACTTTAAAAGGAATATCTTTTAAAATAATTGGCATTTGATGAATAAAGCAAGCACTGGAAAGATAAATTTTATAAAATATCATGATTGTCCTTAAAAATCAAATAACATTAGAACAGATCCCATTTAGTTGTATATATGATTTGCCCAGAGGCTCTTTAATAGCTGAAAAGAACAGAGATAGAAAGAGTTGGGAGTGTGCAGAATTGACACTACAACGTGCATTTTGAATAGCTCTTTTTAAAGCTATGAACAATTAACCTTTTGACGCCACCTTGCAAGGAAAGCATATACTCTTTGTCACACGAAAATTTTGATTAATTTTTTTTTTTTTTTTTTTTGAGACAGAGTCTCACTCTTTGCCTGGGCTAGAGTGCCATGGCGTCAGCCTAGCTCACAGCAACCTCAAACTCCTGGGGTCAAGCAATCCTCCTGCCTCAGCCTCCTGAGTAGCTGGGACTACAGGCATGCACCACCATGCCTGGCTAATTTTTTCTATATATTTTTAGCTGTCCAATTAATTTTTTTCTATTTTTGGGAGAGACGGAGGTCTCGCTCTTGCTCAGGCTGGTTTCGAACTCCTGAGCTCAAACAATCCACCCACCTCGGCCTCCCAGAGTGCTAGGATTACAGGCGTGAGCCACCACACCCAGCCCAATCTGTACTTTTAATCTCATCTTCCCACCATTTATAATCCCATCCCATTGGATTTCCTCCCACTTACACAGGGTACTAATTCAATGCAAAGAGAAACAGTATGGAGGTTCCTCAAATAATTAAAACTAGAACTGTCATATGATCCAGCCATCCCATTTCTGGGTATATATACATGGGAAATAAAATCAGTATCTCAAAGAAATATCTGCACACCCATGGTCATTGCAACATTATTCAGATACGGAAATAACCTAAGCATCTATCAATGCATGACTGGATAAAGAAAATGTAACACACACACACGAGAAAATATTCAGCCTTGAAAGAGAAAAAAGTTATTTCATTTGTGACAACATGGATGAACCTGGAGGACATTATGCTAAGTGAAGTATACAAGGCACAGAAGGACAAATACCACATAATCTCACTTACATGTGGAACCAAAAAATGCTGAATTTATAGAAGCAGAGGGTAGAATGGTGGTTGCTGGCAGTTGCAGGAGAGGAGTGGAGATAGGAAGATGCTCTTCAAAGGGTACAGACTTTCAGTTGGACAGGATGAATAAATTCTGGAGATATATTGTACAACGTAGTGACTATAATTAATCATAATGTATATGTAAGAATTGCTAAGAGAGTAGATCTTAATTGTTCTCACCACACACCAAAAACATAAGTAGGTGAAGTGATGGATATGCTAATTAGCTTAATTTCATTATGTATACATCAAAATATCAGATATACACCATAAATACAGAGAATTTTTATTTGTCAGATATATATTATACCCTTGAGATAATAATAGGAACTCAAAATATTGAATGAATGACTGAATTTCAGTGGCATTTGTTCTGTTTATAGAACTGCACCACAGTTCAGAAAGAAATGGATGTGAAAATAAATAATTCTGTTAGAAAATGACAAATATATTTATTAAATATATAATAAGCATTGATTCCTGCTTCAATAATTTGCAAACTACTTAAGAGTCAATGTTCTCTATTCTATAACCAAATCTGCCAATATCTTTTTAGGCCTCTCTGCCATGCAGAGTTGTGGAACCTGGGTTTGTGGTTTGCGGGGAGATGCATGTTATTCCAGCTCTGCCACTAATTAGTAAAGAAAACTGAGGTGTCTACCATAATAATGCCCCAGTTTTGGTGTTTTCAAATGGGCATGGTAATGATGATTCTGCCAATATCGAAAGATCATTATGAGGCTTTAGTGGACTGTCTGGCCCAGGTGTGAGTATGTGTTCTGGATAGCCAGGAATACCAGAGAAATCCAGTTTTTACAGTGGATTTCACACCACTCTTCTTGCTTTTCTTTACCTGTGAAATTGTTGAAACGTTAAGGTCAAATCGCTTTAAATTTATATCAGGTGGAGGTTCTATTTATATATTTAATTTAATATTTTAATGTGAAATATATTTAAGAAAGACTATTTCAATGACTTATATGCATTTTAGAGAACAATAAAATACATAAACCTATCTCCCTACCACACGGGTTAAGAAATAGATTGATTACCAGGAACTAACAAGCACTCTGTGTGGCCTTCCTAATTGTTTCACCATCCTTGTGCTCCTGGATTTGTGCTAAAAATTTTCCTGTTTTTGTTCATAGTGCTACCATCCATGTATGTGTCATTTAACTTTAATGATTTATTGCATTTAATGAATTATTCTGTGTGTATTCTTCTGTAACTTACTCCTTATGAACAATAGAGTTTCAAATTTATCCATGTTGATGTGTATAACTACAATGCATTCACATCTGCTTCTTTAAATATACCACAATATGTTTATTCTTTCTGTTATTGATGGGTAATTAGATTGTTTACAGGTTTTTGTTGCAAACACTGCAGCGAACATCTAGTATAAGATGTTGTCAAATGCACACATACAAGAGTTTCTCTAAAGTATGTACATGCTATTTCATTAAGGCTAAGATGCCATTAAAAATAAAATACAGGCTATTATATTGCACAAATAAGAAAGAAAAAAATCTCCAATTAAACTTTTTTAAACCACCTCAATAGCAGAATGCTTTCCTATTGATTGTAAGATTGCATTTCAATTTCAGAAATATTTAACTGTGAAAAAATGTATCTCAAAATCGATGAAACAGAATACCTGTGAGTGTAATTGCTGGGCCACTCTAATTCCAAATTTACTAGGAATGAAATTCCACTGGTTTTCAGACACGGTCATAGGGATTTTCACACCTACCGTGGAGTATTAGGGTCCCTGTCCCTTTACATCTTCCTGCTTTCACTTTGTTTTGTTCATCGCCTCTTGTGCCAGGACAGCAATGCATTTTAATTTTTATTTTAAACTTGACTAGTACTTAGTGCTTCATTGGGAAGTATCTAATCTGCAATATATTCAGAAACAAAAGTTTACACTAGTAATCTCCATTGGGCAACATAGCCATTTGAGCATTTGATGAAACTGTGCTTAATTCATTTTCCCTCCTCAAATTTTCCCTCCTTTTTCCACATAGACAAGTTCTTGGCATATTTTACAATTCAGTTCAAACTTCACCTCTTCTGTGCTTCCTTTCCAGATGGTCTCTGGAAGGATCAGGCACTAACTCCTCTGGTTTCATGGAACCTCTATATCCAGTTGCACTGTATTTATATATTTACAGTTTATTCATCCCAATAGCTTGTAGCCTCCATTTGAACCACTGCCATTGAGGATGAGCTGCCTGTATATTAGTTGGTTATAAATTTAAGAAGGGAAGCTGCATTTTCCCCCAAGGGATTCTTGCTCTCTGATGGCCAAGACAATGACAACAGCCTGACTTTCCTGTTTACCTCTGGGCTCTGAGCTTGCTTACATTATAATTCCTCCCCTCTAGCCTGCAAGAGCAGGTCCAAAAGACTAGCCTTCATACCGACCTGTTACAGGGATTCATGGGCCTGAAATTATATAGACTGGTGATAAATAGAAAAAAAGAACAGATATTGTCATGTACCGAAAAGGTGACACTCGTCTCCATCGTGTAACTACCTGTAGATTTTGCTTCCTTAGAATTTCTCAAATGTGCACCTCCCTGCCATTGTCTTCATTTAATCCCCTGCTGGATAGCTTTGATAGCTCCAAACCCAGGGCAAATTTTCATAAAACAGAGTCTCTCACTTTCTCAGGCTACTCCCAAGGCCTTGGAAAGGACCATGACATTATGTTCATGTTTCTGAAAAATCTGTAAACTACGTGAAAACCACAATCTGTTGAAAACACTGTCTCTTTCTCCTTCAATTCACCATCAACTAAGCTCCTTTGTTTGATGTACTTATAGACATTTTGTAATCTAGCAAGGAGAAGATGAATGCTAAATATAGATATTGATGAAGATTACATAAAACAGACCGTGATAGCAAAGATAGCAAAGACAAGTAGATTAATGAAAAACAATAATTTAAATAGCTGCTGCCCAAGAATACGTGAAAAGCTAGGAAACCTTTAGAAACTCATGTATTAAAAAAATTGATTGAGGTTTCACCAAAGTTTATATCGAACCTAAAATATTTTATGCCATTACAAATAATGAACTACTAAGCTTAAACAAACTTTTCTGCATAATCAATTTAAAAACAAAGCAAAACAAAGCTTGATTCTGATAATTGAAAGACTAAAATATCTTTCACCTTTCTCTGTAGAGAAATGTCACATGAACAGTCATCCAAAGAAAATATAAATAGATTGAAGGAAAAAAATTCATAGAAGCAACCAGGAAGTTAATTCATATAAATAGTATGTTATTAATACTTTTATGATATTTTTAGTATGTGTCAACTTAAAAATTAATTTGTTGTGACTTATTTCCCTACTTCAAATAAATATTTACTTATGGTCATAATTTGGCATTTTTTTCTTAAAAAATTCCTCTTTCCTAAATTATGTAAGCTTCAGGCCCCAAGAAAGTTGGAGGCACCATTGGGCTTCCAATTGATTTTTCTTCCTACGCTTTAATACTTTCAGTGCATTCCCCATGCACTCTCTCTTTGTAAAATTTGATGCTCTCTAGCTATATATATGTGATGCAAATCCAGGATATATTTTTTTAAATAAAGGAATGAATGCTTTAATTCAATTATGCATTATTCTCTAGACATTAACTTTTCCTTCTCCTCTGTTAGACTGGTTGCCTGTTAAGGGACAAATATATAAATATATTTGGAACAAAATATAAATATACCTTGGACAAACTAGGTGCTCAGTAAATATCTGATAGATTAGTGAGCCAATTAATGGATTAATAATCCTATAAATCATAGAGCTATGTCTGTGTCCTGCTTACTTCATTTGTGATTTTCCCTCCCATATTATATTTAATAATTTTTTGTCTAGAATATTTCCAGAGATTTTTCTCATTATTTTTATAATATGTTTATTCTTAATAAAGTTAAAAATTGTGTGTAACATTTCTAAACAGCAGCTTGCTCCTGATCAGACTGGTTCTAAAAGGCAAACTACAAAAAAAGAGACAAATTAAAATGATGTACTAGTTCCCTTTATTTTTTTCCCTATAGCAAAAGGACAGTATATTCATCTCTCCTTCTCTTTTGTCAGTGACAATTTCTTTCACATACAAGAAATAATAAAATTATGTAACATCTGAAATATAGTTATCTTCCTGGATAAAGGAAAGAAAAAAACTAGCTCAAAACTATTGCTCAGACTGCTCTTATGAACAAGAGAATAAGACAAGGTCCAGTAAGTCCAGATGAGACAGCCAGTTCTGGGGTGCAGAAAGGTTCTGACGGTAGCAGGTGGATTTTATAGCTATTGTATGCTGAAAGACAGAATAAAAAGAAATTGAATTCTGTTTTCAGAAAATTTTCTTTCTCAGGAACATATTTCTTCCAAGAAGCCACTAATAGACACAGCATGTTGCCTAAAGTTAAAGAAGAAAAAGAAAAATAGTAATAATAAAAATAAGAAACTCTATGCTCACATTTATTTCCTTGGTCCTGGGTGGACTTTCTCTTCCCAAACAATTTAACAAAGGGTCAAAGTAGGATAAATAGAATAAAAGTTTTTTGGTAGAAGAGCTCATTTCAGAAGAGTTTCTTAGGTATATTGATGTGGTTAAACCCAGCTATGCATATCTTTTGTGAGAATGTTTTCTTATTAAATATTTCAGTAATTGGTACCCTGAAAAAATGTCTTACAAAATTTTACTGCAGGGTATTATGACTCCAATATATGTTAATATACAATGTGAGCGCATTATGGTGTCAGGTTGTTGATGTAACTAAAAGAAAGTGCCGTGAGCCCAGGAGAGAATTGCTCAGAATGGAAACTCCACTGACGCCACTCAGTAATGAAATTACAGTGTATTCTGAAAATAGAATACACTCCGCTTACTTCTCTTGCATGTGTGGATTAGTACCTCTCAGCACTGCTTTTGTGTCCTGCCCTTCCCTCTTCCTTCCTACCCCTGCTTACCGCCCATACACCTGTCCTCTTCCTCACTCAAGAAACACAAGAGTCGTTTTCAAAAAGTCCAAAGAGTCCATTCCATTTTTATAGCTTACGAATACTAAGCATCATGACGAGGCTGAGTATTTCACTTCTTAAAAGTACTTTTGGTACTTTTAGACAATATGAAACTAATTTTATGGAAGGAGCTGAAATTAAAGGCTTGCAGGATTATTACTCTTCTCCAATCAGTTCATTTCAAGGAAAAGCTTATCTTTCAGGGTTTCACAACTGAGATGATGTCTGCAAAGATAAGCTAATTAAACTCTGGAGATATGCAAACATTAGTTATTATTACTGCCAACCAGTTTAATTCTGACAAAAATAATGTGAGCAAGCATTATCATTAGGATCATTTTGCCCATAAAAAGAAATTACCAGCTCATTCTTATTAAGCCACTACGTTGTGAAAACAGAATTGGAATCCAAAGTCCATTTCTAATATGCCAACTTGAATTATAATATCAGTTGGCAACAATTGTTTTAAAATGAAACATTTTCCATGATAATGGTTATGAGAAAACCATATAGGGCAAACACAGAAACACTTCCCTTTCCTGGCAGTGGGGAAAGTTCCCTGGTCAGTCTTGTGGTGGTGACACCTTTGAACGTGCTCCCCGGTGCCCTCTGGTGACATACTTTTGTTGCCGCAGCAGGCCTCTTTTGGTTGAGGAAGGACATTGTTCCCTAGTCATTTCTGTGGGCATATATTAAATGACCAGGCTTCACAGATAGTACGGATTAGAATAGTTTCCAAATGGGAGGGTGTGTCTTTCATTTTTGCAACATCTTGTTTTAATAATGGGGAGTGGGTGGATGATTAAGTGCTGCTTTCAAAGGATTTGAAGAATCCCCAGCAGAATCTGCCACTCTAAAAAAGGTGCACAGAATCATCCCACTCATAACACATTTACCTCAGGGCCAGTTCTCTACTGAGCACTCTGCAACATAGGTTGTAACTTCCTGCCTGCCCTGTTTTGAAGTTTTCTTCCCAGTGTCCTTTACACCACTGTCTAAATCTGTCCTCAGTGTGGTCCAAGGCAATGGAGAGCTAAGATAATGGAATCTAAGAGCTGTAGGAACCACTGTGAATGTCACAGACATTTCGTCCTGAGTAAAGTACGGTTTTGCTCTACTGGAAAGTAGGTGTCTAAAGTCATTGCTGAGGAAATCATTATCTACTGGTGAAATTAACTTTGAAAAATCTTTTAGAAGATCTTATTGGAGACTAACATGCTGTCTTTCAATGCAGTGAGTCCGATAGAGTATTTTTTTCTTAGATTGGGATTAGAACATTGTTTCATTGGTTTAATATCAGATTTAGTAGCTGTCTTATATATATTATACAGCACATACTTTAATACACACACACACACACACACACACACACACACACATATATATATATCATTAAACAACAAAAGCCTATTCATCTAGTTAAGATTCTCACATTGTAAGAGTGGTGAGTAAACCAGGGTGAATTAAAGAAAAGGAAATTAGCTTCGCTCAAATCAGCTTCACTCAGGGAGAGAGGGAAACAGTGGGTAAAATAGCTTGCATAATTTTAATTTTTATTTATATTTTTCTGTCATTGTACAGCACATATAGTTGACTTTATGTAAGTTAAATGCACATAGAATGGGACTTCATACAGATTAGATTGCCTGCTTCACAATGATTACTATTTAGAGGTAATTTTGAAATATACCCAGTTCTCATGGATGCAAATACTATTTCATATTGCAAGTCATCTTGAAATTGCATTCTGACCCACTGCAAAATTTCAGGAAATAGGGTGTATAAAAATCAAGAAAAACTTATATAACATTATATATATATTTAATGCACACACATATATTGCTTGCTATATTTAACCATAAGCACAATTGAATTGCAGAATGAGTATATAATAGTACTATGGAAGAAAAGTGCTATATAAATCAGAGGCTATAAATGCACTACATATAAAAAGTCCTAGTGCAATTTTAAAATTTAATAACTTTGTATGAACCTATGACAGAAGCAAACAGCAAGCATCATGTGAAAGCATATTTCATAGACTCTAATGTGAATATTTAATGCCCTTTATTCGGTACTTACTGGGCTCTCAGAAAGTAATGCATTATTGGCCCATTAGTTTTCGTAAAAGTAATGGTCAATGGTAAACTTACCTCCCTGTAGTCTTGTAGTATTGCATTTTTCCTGATCTGTGATGATGACAATTTCTACTAGTGCTTTTTTTCAGCATGATTCTGCTTTTACTACTCTGCTTTGAATGTTTGACAATTGCAGGCAATTTTATTTTCAGTTAACTTTCATGTTGACCAACTTCTAGCCATCTCATTCACCTATACCCTTGGAAATGCAACTATTAGAGCCTTAGCAAAGTACCACTTTGTTCATCAGACTACATTGTTTGGCATGTGTTGAATATCTACTATGACTTGGAGTCATGCTAGGTGACAAAATTGACCTTTATTCATTCTTCCATATCCTATTTTAAATTTTCATAAAGTTATTATGTTTTCTGAGATGTAATCAGGATGAGTATTTTCTTTATCAATACTCATAACTTTCTGGTAATTCACTCATTTATGTGTTTGCTTTTGCACTGCAATTCATTTTGCACTAATCAGTCTAATTCCTTTGGCCGAGATAAATCCCAATAATACACTCCTTTTAGCTTAACATATGAGGTGTAAAGATTAAAATGTATTAGCAAGAAAAAACAGCAGGAAAATTTATAGTTTGTCTTACCACACAAAGAAAGAAACATTAATAAAAGACAATTTACCAAGGTATGGGTAACATTAAAGAAACGAAGATAGTAAAGCACCAAGCGATTAGCAACAGAGGGAAGTAATTACCACCTCAAGGCTAAAGAGACCATGCAAGCAGATTAAATTACCAGATTCCAGTGGGAATAGGACACTTGGAAGATGAAGCTGTAGTCACGTGAGAATTCAGTGACTGCCAAAGATGTAACCTTGATGCAGGAAGGGAACAGGGGAGAAATAATCCACCTCTGTGTCTCCTCAGTCTCCTGTGTCCTACTGGTGCTTTTTGTTAGATGAACACACCTGGAAACCAGCGGGCAAGGATATTGGGGTATGGAATCTACAGAGTTCATCCCCCTGGATACTGAACAGGGCAGAGAATTGTGGAGAAGGGTCCAGTAGGGACAGAAGAGAATGAGCAGCAGACAAGTTTACCTGGCAGATACAGGAGCCCCAGGGGTTCTCTCCTTCACTGGAAGGGCCCGGCATGGGCCATGTGCTTTGGGCCATCTCCCCACTAGTTTGCAGTAACTGAGTGCTCATAGAACCTGAGCAGTACTATGCCTTCTCAGACCGACCCAGTGAGAGGTTGAGGGTCATAAAAGTAGCCCATTTGTTAGCCCTGTTCAAATAAGGATATTCAATATGCTTTGTATAAATTATACTGTGTGATTATCATTTTCAAAAAATTATTGGTAGAAGAGTCCATTTCAGGCTTTCTCATGGTGGAGTCTGCCTTCTCCTCATGACCTTTCCAAGGCCATCAATGCTATTAATTAATAACCTTAATATGGCTATTAAGCCATGAACTGTCACCTTAAGGATTCTAATCTCCCCAAGTTTTGAAAGGCTAGTTTCCATGACTCATCAATGATGAAGACATGCTAATCCTTGAATGTGACTAGCTATGCCACCCCAAGCAAATTTCTCCCACTTCTAGCATGAGCCACTGGTCTCTGTTTTTTTGGCTTATATCCAAAAAGCTATGGTGGGTGGTGGACCAGATGACCAACTCATTGCACCAGTGGTCAAGCAAACAAAATGCATGACCCCACAATGCACACACAAGTCCTTCTGCAACACCCTTTACTGGGGGTAATGCTCAGAGACAATCAGTCACAGATGTTCAGGATCTTCACGGCAGTTCTAGAAGGCAGTTTACAGGGATCTAGGCAGAGCCAGACATTAGACTCCAGTAAGGGATGTTGCCTTGGGTTGCTGTATGTTTAAACTGCATGATAAAAGGAGATATTTTTAATAGCTTCTCGCTAGAGTGATTGACATGTGTCAGAGCCTGGGTCTGTATCTCTATCTTATTACAGTCATGATTGATAGAACATCAGTCCCTCTCTGACATGATCTGAGATCAGTTGCAACTATATAACTTGACAAAACCAGTTGGCATAAGCTACCACCTCATACTTTACCAAATTGAACTGAACTCAGGTATAGCCAGTTTCCAAAGGAGCTTCCAAAGAAAGCCACTCTATAAGGAATTAGTTTTGGGGGAATTCACACTTACACATTCACATTTTTTTCTAGACTTTATATTTTTATGCTTATTTGTTTTGATGCTTAACTATTAAAAATGTTTATAAATATATTTAAATTAATAGTATTTCAGCAATATTTATATATTAAAAATATACAGATATATTTGTTATAAAAATATCAAATGCTATGTAATACTATAATAATCATATGAGCCTGCAATAATCACATGAGCCTACTTGTGTATCCCACAAAGATTTATGCCTAAAGGGTGGATCTTAGCTAATGGCCGAAGCCACACACAGCTATTAATTGGAAACATGATTTAGGTCAGTAAAGTCAATATTCTGTTTTCATTTACTTAGACCATCATTTCCTGTCAGTAAGTAATAATGTGGTTGAATCTCTCCACTGCGTATGTTTTAAAGTCATATTCAATATTTTTTATGAATTTGCTGTCAGTCACAAGGATAAGAATCTTATAATCAAGTATCATTCATAATAGAATTGTAGATAAGACTTGAGTGCATGGATCTAATAATAGTTGTTACCCATCTACAGATATCTCTTACATGGCACTTTGTGATGATTGTGGAAATGTCTGCACTTTTCCTTTGTATCATTTGATGTGGTTATAGCCATTCATTTCAGGATGGCTGTGTTATTCCTAAGGCTTTAGACGACATACCCTATAGGGTTAAGAATTATGTAAAATGCACACTTTCACCTTTCTTCTCATTCTGCTGTTTAACAGATATTTGTGGAGCTAATGTGACTAACTGTGTCAGGTTGCCTGGACCTGAGAGGTTTCCTGGGACACAAAACGTTCAGTGCTAAAACCAGACAAGTCCCAAGCAAACTGGGCGAGTTGGTCACTTGAAGCACCTGCTATGTACCACCCATACAAAAGGTCCTATTCTTCTGAAGCCATATCCTAATGGAAGGAGACGGACAATATGCTGCATTGTGATAAATGCTAAGTGATTATATAACAGATAGGAAAAGGGCTTCTAATTTTGCTTAGGGTTGCCAGAAAGCAGTCATTGAGAAGGGGAAATTTAAGTAAAAGTATTAAGGAGGTGAAGTTAACACATGTGCTTATATATGGGGGGAAAGGTAAAAAGCCAAAGAAACAGGGAGTCACGGTCCCTGCAGTGAGGGTGATTCTGGTGTGCTCCAGCTTCATCAAAGAGAGTAACCTGGCACAACCCACATGACTGAGGGACTCTCACCCAGAGATGAGAATAGAAAAACAATAGGGCCTGAAAATGTCTGGGCAAATTGATCATTGTAAGGACTTTGGCTTTGGAGCCTTTTGAGCACAGATAGAATATGTTTTCATTTACATTTAAGAATCATCATGCTGCTGTTTTAAGAATAGATGATAGGAATGGGGCAAGAATTAAGAATAAGAACCTGCTAGGAGGCCACTACAATTAACCAAATGAGGAGCAGTGGTGGCTTGAACCAGAGACATAAATGCAGAGGTGATGAAGACTGGTCCATCCTGGGCATATTGTGAGGGTGGCCTGGAACAGATTTCCTAATGGATTAGACCAGATATATGGAAGAAACAGAGGAATCAAAGATGATATTAATATATTTACCTACTCAATGGAAAGAATTGAGTTTCTTGTTATTGAGATGAGAAAAACTGTGAGAAGTAGGGCTACAGGTGGTACGAGGATCAGAAACTCAATTTTGGGCATATTACTTGTGAAATGTCTATTTTAGACCACCAAGTGGAAGTGTTGACTAGGCAGGTGGCTACACAATCCTAGTGTTCAAGGGAAAGAAATGAATGAGTTTGTTAATATTTAAGACCGTGAGGTTAGGTGAGGATAAGATGTAAAAGAAAAGTGATACAAAGATTGAGCCCTGAGGACTACAAAATTAAGAAAAAAGAAAAAATAGGGCAAAGAGCAGCAGAGAAGCAGGAGGAAAGCTAGGAGAGTGTGCTGTCCTTTCAGCTCAGCAAGAATTTCAAGGAGGAGAGAGTGATCAATCTGATCGCAGGGTGTGCTGCTGGTAGGTGAAGCAAGGTGGGAACTAAAGATGCTTTCACAATGTGGAGGTCGGCTTAGTGATGTGGAGGTCATTGGGGACTTTGAAAAGAGCAGTTTCAGCAGAAAAGCTTGATTGAAGTGAGTTCAAGAGAGAATGGGAGGAATAAATTGGAGAGAGTGCGCATGTATAAAACTACTAGGTGTTTTGCTAAGAAAGGAAAGGAGTTACCAAGACAGAAGCTTGAAGTAGAAGCAAGGAGAGACAGAGTGAGTTTTTAAGATAAGAGAAGCAATAGCATGTGTGTGGGCCACTGAGGCTGATTCAGCAAAGAGGAGAAAGCTGATGAAGAGGCAGAGGGAAGAGAGAAGTCTCGAAGTGAGGTTCTTAAGTAGGCAGGAGGGTACAAGTGTTGGGGCAGTATGCCAGTCATGGTTCTCAAATAATACAGCCTACTCAAGCTGAAGATGGAAGGGATTTTCAAAGACGTAAGGACACTGGTAGAGTCTCTAGGCTGGGCAGCAGAAACAACACCTAAATTATACTGCAGGATTTCCTCATTAGGGACCTCACTGCTGCTTCACTGCCCACCGCACACGGACCTGGATGTGACGGCTGGACCCTTGGCTGCTGTGACCCACACTAAGCCATCTACCTCTGCCACGCCCTTGTCAGAGTGGAATCTGCGCAGTGCCTGCTTCACTGTGCCTCTCCTTGTCCAAGCACAGTCTGACGGGATGAGCTTAGGACACATATAGGTCCAAATAGCCAGAAGGGACATGAAAGGGACATGTGTCTGGTGTCTGATTTGCAAAGATGTGGACTCATATGCGGGAAGCTCCCCAAGCATAGGAAGGATGCTTGAAGATATGAAATCATCAGAAAGGCATGAAAAATGTCTTCTATAGTGTGACTCTAGTATTTTTAAGGTTTAAAAATTCCTTGAATTTTTGAGCAGACAAAAAGATGTTAAAATGTATGTTTGCAAACACACACATTTATAAAAATATATTGGCCAACATTAGAGATTTTCATTTTGTTGTCAACCATTTGTCCCTCCTTCCTCTCATTTCATATGTTTATTCCCTCATATTTATATCCATATGTCAATATCTATCTATATATCTCTATACATATATATGCACATGTGTGTATATATATGCACACATATACATAAACACACATATTTATATTTATAAGGCATGAAATGTAATAAGCACTTACACATGAATGAATAGAAAAGAATTTAGTAGTATTTTATACTGTCGTTTTATATCAATTGACTTAGACAATTTTTGCTCAGAGTAAACACACTAGGTTAAACCCATTTTCAGATGCAATATTTCTGCTTGTTTGCTTACTTTATCTCTGAATGATGATTCCTATTCCTAGAGCAATTGGAAAAAATCTTTAGTCATAGTAGATGATTTGCACAAACTAATATACATTAAAAGAAGATTTTTTTAAAACCAACATGCAACCTAAGCAATACCAGATAGCTGATTATTTCACTCAGCAATCCAGAAACGTGCAATCCTTATTTAAACTTATCTATTTCTATTTAAAGTATCCATACTAGCAACTGAATCAATATATTTGCATAATAGAATGTCTCTCTTTGGGATAATAAGACCTTATGTTTTATGTATTCAAAACTTTTAAGGAGTCATCTCTTATTTTTTCTCTCCTACTTAAAATAAAACTCTAATTAGAATCAACATATACTTTTTGGTAGAATATTTAACATGACTTGAGCACGGGATTTGTCAGATTTTCAAATAAAATGTTGATGAGTCAATATATCATTCTGGGTTCTAACTTAATTGTTAATGACTTTTGTAGATAAATTCACTCAGCAGTTTCAGTTAACTCAAACATTTCTATCCAGAAGCAGTCAGACATTATGGGATCAAAGGAGTAAAGCTGGTTCTATTAACACCCAGGCCTCATTCCGTGTACACACTTTAGTGAGTACTTGAGCAGCGTTTAGGTATTGTGATAATTAGTATCTGCTAAGGAAAGTTCTGTGCTCAGAGACAAACCAACATCTACCCTTCCAATGCCTGCTTGGGCCTTTAGAGATTACATATTAGCTATGATCATACCCCTAAGAAGAATCAGTGAATCACTCTGGGAAAAATCCTAGAGTAGCAGAGACCACCTGTTCCTCCCAAAATTAACTACAGGAGGAGGCATAAGCCAAATCTCAGGAGAACAAGCAACCACGGTGAGAACTGGACTAGGCTGGATAAATGAATAACTAAATAAGGCATTTGAAGAAAGAGAAGTTTTCAAGTGTCAGCTAGAAGGGAAGGGGAATTAGGAAAAACTAGGAGGGTCAGTAAACACTCAGAACTATGGAAATTCCAGAAACTACAAGATTGTGAGAATATGTTTACCAGATGTCTCTATTTCTGTCATTAGACTGACATAAAGACCTTGTTACATCAAAATGTTCCCATTTCTAACTAACATACATATGCACACATGCATACAAACACACACATATATGCACACGCACACACACACACACACACTCTGAAAGACTTAGCCATTTATATTTGTTTTAGTTATCTATATTAATAGATATGGATCGTGCCCTTAACCTCAACGCTGTTCAAATGTCAAGTGTGTGTGTGTGTGTGTGTGTGTGTGTGTGTGCGCGCGCGCGCGCGTGCCCGTGCTACCATTGTGGGGTGAGAGAGGGAGCATTTAAGGCGTTAGATAACAACTTTAGAACAGAGAAAATGCTACTGAGAGTGCCAGTTCATGACGAGATAAAAAGCAAGTGCCACAAGTGCCGGAATTAAACCAACACGCTGATATTTTTCATCAAGAAAGGATTGTTACTACATGGAAGGAAGGAAAGAAGGAAGGAGAAAAATATTAACAGAAAAGAACGGAACTAAATGGAGCTGACTGACATTATGGCATAAGCTTCTTGTCTCGTCATTGACTGTAGCAGAGTCTGCAGACCAGCAATCAATCTGCCAGCCGTATTTTGAATAGCACAATCAGAGAAGCAAGGGAAGAGGGGATTGTAAGAAGGGAAGGGTGGTTACCTACACAAAATGCTATGTTTCATGCAAGATGAGGACTGAGGAAATGTCACCTGATGTGGTAGATGCAGCCTGGAAACGTTTGAAAGAACAGTTTGGGGAGAGAAGTAATATAATAGGTTGGTTACTGAAAAGAATAAATTGCTGGGTATCGATTTCTTTTAGCTTCTGTCTTTCAAAATTCTGTAGATACCACTTCATATATTGGTGGCTTCTGATCATTATGAATATGATTCTTTTGTAAGTATAATATTATGATTTTACTAACTGGGTGTTTGACAGATTTTTTTTTTATTCTTTTTCGTTAAAATTCAAAAATTTCTCCAGGCCAGAGATTGGTGTTGTTACCATCGCATTAATTTTTAATGATACTCCATGAGTTTTTTTTTTTTAAATCTGCACACTGAAGTTTTTCATAAGCTCAGAAAAATAGGTGTTTACTCTAAATATTTTTTGATTAATGCCTCTGATCCAACGGTCCTGGTGATGCATCCTTACATTGCTATGTATTTAATCACTGTTTTTATTCATATTCTAGAAGCATCCTTTCAAAGTTTTTTCTCACTTCTTTGGTACTTTTTCTTCCCCTTTACTGGTGTTTTTGTCCTTGTGGATAAAAATTCTAAATCTGTTACTCTATGTTAATCCCCCTTTCAGTCTTTTCTTAATTCTTCCAAATAGATTCTGTAATTTAAGCTTCTTGTTTTCTCCTTACAGTTCCTAGAGTTTATTGGGATAACATTCTACAGCATCATTTCTTAGGATGTCAAGCATATATCTTCTCTAATTTTCATCAGTTTCTTTTAGAAAATCATTCTCAGTCATCTGCTCTTCAGAGAGACATCCTTTGGTGGAACCATCTGGACAATATTTATTATTTATTTTTGTTTACTATCATTTCAAAGACCTAGAACAACTCTTGTTTACTATTTACTCATCCTTGAGTGACATGAGATCTGTCCGGAATTTGGTAGCGTGCGGTCTGGTGGATCATCCTTAGGTCCCCTTCCTTGTGTGAAAATGGGAAGCTTCTCAGTGCTCCGTCTCCTAAGGTAAGGCTGTGATGCCTGAGAGTCATGCATTCATGTTAGTTGTCCAGTGAATTGTCTCCAGCTTGAATTTTCCCTTATTCTAACATAACTTTCATAGGCAGATACAGGTGTTCACCATCCAGTTTGAACGGTTGCTGGTGCTCCTATCTCCACCCCTAATCAAAATGCTTTTGTTAGCCCCTAAGCATCGTAGGATAGTGTGCCTGCATTGATCCCTTTCTAACCTGTGCTGCATATTGAAAGCTATAATCAGGGACTTAAGATTCACCTCCTTCTCTCCACTGATTTATTTACTGAGTCATTTATAATAATGTATCAGTATGCTTATTTTATATTTAGCTTATATGACAATACTATATTATTAATATTTACTTTGTTTCCCAAATTGTTCTGGCTTTGGCCATTGGGAGCTTTCTCTATCAGGCCCCTATGTCCCTTTGGTACTACTCAATCTTTTGAGGTTCTTTTTAGCATTTTCTTACTTTCTGGCACTGTAAGTTTCCTGAGGCTCATCTTCTGTGTTTCCTTCTCCTGCCCTAGAAGCAACCATTTCTCCAAGGAGCTCTGCTTCTGTGGGAGAATGGTATTTAGAAAGCAAGATATGAGTGCTGTGCCAAAGAACTGAACTGATGCTTACTTTCAGAATATCTGAAATTCAAGTACATATTCATAATTTGTTTTGCTTCACTGCTAAACTAGTCAATACTATGTCTTCACAGGGCAGAAATGATGGGAGATATGGCTTCTAGTTTAACATTTTCCAATGTAATTTGATATTTTATTGTTCCATGTCATTCAATTTTTAGTATTTTCTATTGTGTGAAGTTATTTAAACAAAATAACTAATTCAAAATATTTACACAAACTGAAATCAAAGTCTAATTTTTTTACTTAAAAAATTTAAAACAGACAATATATTTTTACATATGAAATGTATATATTTAAAATTACTTCCTTAGAGTTTGAATAAAACATCAAAATGGAAGATTTTTACTGGTAAGAGAAAGGCTTTTAAATTGATTTCTTTGTGCGTGTGTGTGTTTATTTTTTTGTGTTTTTTTGTTTTTTACGTTTATAGCCTGACAACTATATCATAAAAATAATAATATAGCACAGCATTGTTGGTATTTCTTATAAAACCTGTAACGAAATAAGTAATGGAATTAGAAAATAAATCATAGGCTCTGGAGAAGGGAATTAAAGTGGAATAAGTATAGAAAGAAATTACTTTCATATGAATTTTAAAAATATACGTGGAGTGAAATTCTGAGGAAAATCATATTGCTTGGAACTTAGATACATGTGTTCAATTCTGAATCCACAGGCTTTGTGAACTTGGGCCAGTTACTTAACAGATCTGATCTACAGTTTCTTATTGAAACTGAAGATAATTTCTACTCAGCTTACTTGCCAGGATTCTTGTGAGTTCAAATAACATAACTAACTCACATGAGGGCTATTTTTAAATTGCAAAATGCTACGCACATGTAAATTACTTTTGTTAGTCTTAATGAATATGCATCATGACATTGTTAACAGAAACTGGAATGCTTGGACTAAAACAGGAGAAGCATAGATGATGAAGTGATTTTAATGGTGCATCCACGAAAGTTACAGCTCGTTTTTGCAGTCCTAATGGTTAACACAGTACAGCATCAATCTCAGGCAGTAAATGCTTAGATAAAAGCGAAGAACATCAACACTATGATTCTTTCTTTCTGTTCCTACTGGCAGTGGCCTCATTCAGCATGACCTACTTTGATGGCCTTTGAACCAAGCAGTTTCTCTTGGTTTTCTAACCACTCGGGCTCGACAGTACTGTGTGAGTTATCTTTCTAAAGGTCTTACATTGATCTGCAATAACCAATGTCTTCTCATTGCTGTAGAAAAAATTCTAAATTTTTCAACATGGTATTAAAACTTCCAACTCATCTCTTCATGTCTATTTGCAACATTCTGTCACACAAGACTTATGTCTCAACTAAAATCGGTTACTACTTTTTTAAATGAACATATACTGCTTTCTTTTTCCTCAAGAATGGTAACTAGTAGTTATCATGAGCAAACAACCAATGTTTATTTACATCTCGCGAAATAGCATTATATTTGCAACTGCACATGAAAGAAAAGGAAAGGAAGTTTGTGTGCATAATTTCAAGTTACTAACAATAGTGTTCAGGAGATGAGAATTACTCACTAGGAACAAAAGATCATGGGCTATCATAGGTAAATTATTGGTTTAGATTATTGAATTTATTGGGAATTTAAAGAAAATGCTGAGTATTGAGAGGAAATTTTGGAGAGAAAAAATTTAAGTTAGCTCTTAATTGATAATGGGGATCTATTAATATATGTGTATTGCCTGTGTACATGTGAATATTCTGATTCAGAACAAAAATTGGAAAATGATGGGAAAAATTACTGTAGTGATATTGGATTGGTAATCTTGCTCTTGGTTCTTGGCATGCTCTTGGCTGAAGCATAACCACACTGAAAGCAGTGTAAGCATGAAAGGTTTATTGAGGAAGAGCAAGATAGTTTCATAGAGTAAGAGCAAGATATGTTCGCCACAGCTGAAGAATAGGCCCCTCCCATAACAATAGGCTCTGATTGTTGTCTGGGGTCCTGTTTTATACTGTCTGGATTGGGCCCTCCATGTGGTTCAGACATCACCATGGAACCACTTTGATGGACAGTTAATGAAATGATAATTAGCCTTAGGTTACTGTAGGTCACTTTCCAGATCCTATTGCGCATGGGCTGCCTGGCCTGAGGATGGGGAATTCCCTCCATTCTTTTGCAGATCCGCAGGGCATTCCTTCTTCCTCCAGGTAGGGCAGTGGCTCTGGCCAGCATCAAAGTGGGTCAGCACCAAGACCAAGACAGGTACCCACACTTGTCCTTCTTCCCAGATGCGGCAATTTGTTGAGGCAGCACCAAGGTGAGGTGCCCGCCTTTGTCACTAGGATAGTGGGAGTTCCCTCGCTATCTACCTAACAGTGTTGGTGATGAATATCCCACAGTCTTTCACTTATCCATTCTTTAATTTATTCGTTAATTCAACAAGTATTTATTGAGCACCTACTATGTATCCCAGGCATTTTTTTCACCCATTACGGATAAAGCAGAAAACAAAACAAGCCCTCATTCTCAAAGAATGTCCATTTTCCTGGAAGCAGACTGATCAAAACAGAAAAATAAAAAGACTTAATAGGTAGCAGCCAATGCTATGAAGAACGATGAAGCTGAGGATGGTGATGGACAGTGAGGGGGCTGTTTTGTACCTGAGTTCAAGGAGGGCCTCCCTGATGAGTACATATCTGAGAGAGACCTGAGTACTTCAGGGAGTGAGTCCCATGCCCACCTGGGAGAAGTCTAAAGGACAGGAAATGCCGACACCCTAAGGCAAGAACATGCTTGAAGAGTTTTGAAATGGCCCTTCGACTTTGTAGCTCTACAGAGAGAGTGAGGGAAAAGAGGACTAGAAGATGGGGTTAGAGGTGGCAGTGAATGTGATTGTTGAGAGCCTTAGGGCCAGCAGATGGACTTTGGATGCTATTCTGGGAAAGACAGGATATTAGAATTGGCAGTGAGCAGACAGGTAACATGGTCTGACCTACGTTTAAATCAATCCCTCCGGCTGTTGCTGAAAATAGACCTTTGGAGGTATAAAGAAAAAACAGAGCCACGAGGACAGAGTAATATTCAGGTGAGAGGAGCTGGGGCTGACCCAGGGCCGTAGCCACAGAGACAGTGAGGCATGCCCTTTAGTGCCTCCTGCTGCATTCGGCATAGAGCAGGACTCCTTCACTTGTCCTAAAGGCTTCGCTGTGTGACCCCCTACGTGTGTCCCCAACCACACTTGCCTTGTCGTCTCCTGTTCCCATCATTCTACATACTGTATTTTTTCTTTCCTGCCTTTCAAAGCAGGCAGGATCTTTGTATGGGTTATTTCTTCTGCTATAAATATTTTTCCTATCCTTATTCACCTAATTAAATCTTTCTCATCTTTTACATTTTAGTTCTCTAAAGAAGCTCCCTCCAATCTATTCAACTATGTAAAATTGTGTTGATATAGGCTCTCATATGTTGTATTTATACTTCAAAGCAGTGGCCATGGTTGTAATTTTGTATTTATTTATATGACTCTTTGATTATTATTTGTTTAGCCAGCCAGACTGAGAATAATGAGGGAACCATGTGGTTTCCTTTGTTCACCATTAACCACCTCATTGCTATACTGCCTGTATTTGTTGAAAAAGAAGGGATGAACTTCCATGAACTGGAGTCTTGCATGAACTGGAGTCTCATGCAAAGAGAACTGTATTTGGCATGAGGATACATGGATTAGTCTGTTTTTCATATTTAATCTGAAGGGCTTTAGTGCCTTCATGTATAAAATTCAGAATTTTAGAATAACTGGGATAACAGACTGGAAGTTTTCCTCAATCTCTAAAACTTAAGACATACAGTATCATTACTGACAACATCAATGCCCCTTTTGATTATGGTGTGTTATTTATATGATCACAATTACATTTTTGTTTTTAGATTAAGGAGAATGAGAAGTCTAAACAAATATAATTACACACAAAACAAGTAGAGTAAATTACCCATTAAAATGGGCATGAATTATGTAGAGCAAATTAAGAAAGTTCAGAGGAAGATGAAGCACAAGAAAATTTCAGTGGGTCAATGTTCAGGCAGAGGGGACTGAACCTCCCTGTGGGGAATTGAGGGATGTGTGCTCAGGGACCAGGATTTAGCGGCATGAAAACAGTTGTTAATAAATGGAGCCTGAGAATATCCACGAGTCAACCAGATTTCTCCATTGTTGTCCCAAATTAGAGAGCAAGACACTCCCCTTGTGGTTCATGTGGCACCCAGGCAGGTGGTCAATTTAGAAACTTAATATCTGCCCATCTATTTGGCCTGCTCATTCATTCCCTGGACTCAATCTGGGTAACCATTCCTTGATACTGAGATAAGAACCAGAAAACACACGAACCTGACAAGATTTTTTTTTTTTTTTAAATTAACAGGCTTAAACCTACATGTTATTTTTATGTATATTTGAGAAGAACGGTGATAATATTGAACATGGGAGCAAATCAGTATTAATCTGAACATAATTTTAACAAGTGCCAGGAGAATGAATGCAGTAAGAAAAAAAGTGCTTGAGAATACATCCATGTTTCATTTAGAAAATAGAATTTTAATTGAGGCATATAATTGTACACTAACATATTAGCCGGTGTCATGGAATAAATTGTGTTCCTTCAATATTTATATGAAGCCTTAACCCTCAGTGTGACTCTATTTGGAGACAGAGCCTTTAAGGAAGTAATTAAAGTTAAATGAGGTCATAAGGGTGGGACCCTAATCCAATAGGACTGGTGCCTTATAAGAAGAGGAAGAGATACCAGGAATGGGCACATTCAGAAGAAAGGCCAGGTGAGTAGACAGTGAAAAGAAGCTGTCTGCAAGCTGGAAGAAAGGCCTCACTAGACCCTGCTGGCACCTTGATCTTGGATTTCTAGCCTTCAAAACTGTGAGAAAATAAATTTTTGTTGTTTAAGCCACATTAGTTTTTGTTAGCCCAA